>JAVCKT010006917.1:6062-23561 GCA_032273925.1 Rhynchotus rufescens
TCTCCGTCTATCGTGGGTCTGGCGGTAAGCTTGGATTTCAATGCATAAACGATCACGCAGACTTTTAAGAACACTCCTCTGACTGACACTACCAATAAAAGAGAAGTTTAATATAACAGCATGAGCCCTTTGTTTTTTTAACAAATATTTATCCAAGCATTACAATATAACATTTCATAGCTTTCATGACCTATTCTGCTATTGCTGAAAGTTATTTTATACACGCTAGAAAGACAGGGTCTACTTAATTCAGGCTTTATGTATTCCGCTATCATATTATGTCTCTTTCCACCTTCCAGGATTCATCACTCCCATTTCAATTTAAACAAAAAGATACTACTCAGCAAATAAAAGTTAACATCTGAATAAAATATTCTCTCCTTCTTTTTGGGAGATCAGGATACAAAATATGCAGTGTGGCTTTAAAAGCAGCATTTTGCCTCCTACCACCATGCAGATGACAGTTTAAGCAACTGGGGTTATTTTCAGTTCCCAAATATTCCTTTGATGACTTGATTCCACTTCTGATAAAAAAGAAACTGGTTCATAAAGGTCTCCTTTTCTAAAATGAACATTTTTTTCTTTTTAATGGCAAAATGCATGCAAAAAGCATATGATTATGGTATTTACGTTTCCATTAAAATGTCCTCGGCAAGCCGAGGGAGTCTAGCCTACTATTTTCAAGCTATTTAGATTTACAGCAGCACAGTGCCTATTTTATTTCAATTATATTTCAGGACAATGCACTCTTGGTGGGAAATGATTACACAGAGACAGCCAGTAAACGTCCATTAGGAGTTGTCTTTCTACATGCTGCTCAACTATGGATGTCAGGTGATCGCTGATAAAACCCTCCTGTATAGCATCGTTGTCATCTATATGAAAAACATTATTGATCAGTAGTGCAGCTTTTCTTCTGTATGATGCAAAACATATTAGAGACATTTTGTAGCTAAACTAAAAGCTTTATCCACAAGAGCACAATTCTCAAGACACTTATTTCCAGAAGAGTAAAATAAACATAGATTATACATTTCACCTAGATTTATCTCTCTTAAAAAGTTGGATCATGAAAAATGTTTTTAGCAGTCTGGCTCTGCAAACTACTATCACACAGGAGGGAAGAACTGATAGCTGAGGTATATGAAATCTATACTGATCACTAATCACTCCAAACATTTATTTATTACTAGACTTTCATTTACTCTGAGCAGAAAACTCCTTTGTTAGTAAAAAGAATCTACCTTAATTCTTTAGGATCAAGATCAGCAAACAGCTTTTTCAGGACTGCTAGAGAGCATTAGTGTTACTAGGACTTAAAATGTGTTTCAAGATTCACATGATCTGCAAGTATGCATGCATTACATAAGGAGCTCAAAATAAAGAACCTCTCATATTTGACCTACATATTTGAGTTAATGGATAACAATACTGTCGCAGTTTTTCTTTTTAAAGAAAAACTACCAATATCCATCAATGTTGTCTTTAACTCTGATCATATAAATCTGTCTTCAAAGCAATTCTTAACCAGCTCCAAATCCTGTAAGTCCTGCTGTATTTTTCCTGCAGTGTGCAAGTCCTATAGTAGCTTTTTTCCTTTTTCATCAAAACTCTTATAGCCATAGGTGGTAAGACAGATAAAGCAATGCTACTTTCACACAGACAAAAGTTTATATTTCCAACAGATAAGTTAACATCTCTTTCTCCTTTGTTCTCTTTTGGCATTCGACAATATATTTTCTAATCTGGAGAAATGAATGGACAAACTGTTTAAAGAACAAACATTTTCTTTGTCCTTTTGTTGAAAATCTAGCTATAACCTCAGTGCTTGGAATACATACAAACATAAAATATGCCCATGAAGGAGAAATAAAAAACAGGCTTAACATAGTGTTCAAGTGAGGTTATAAAATAACCAGGGGACCTGTGACTGAGAACTTCATAGTTCCATCATTTGACAAGGCACCTCAATATTTCTCCTTAAAATATCTTTAAACTTGAACAGAAAACATTTTGTCCAGTATTCTGATGAGCTGTTTACATTATTTGTCCTCCACTTTGTTACCATTCATATTCCATGATACAGTTAAACTGGCATTAGTTAGTGGCACATGTTAATGAAAATAAAAAAGAAATTTAAGGAATAATAAAGAAAAACAAACCCTGTCAAGGCCTTATGCACAGATGCAATAATTCTGTTGCAAGTTAAAGAGAATTTTGTCATAGTGTTCAACAATGGCATGCAAACTATTAAGGGACATGTTGTTATAGGCTTCTTTGTATGAGACTTTTAAATAACCTTTTAGACATATTTAAATGTCAAATTTTCTTTGGCACCAGGCACAGAACTGTAATAGAAATAACATTTCTCATATAAACAATGCTGCTTTTAATATGAGAGTGCTAAAGATTTGAGACAGACTGGCCGTTACCAGCTCCTGGCAGGTCACCGCGAGGGTAACGGGATTGTTCCCTATTCCCTCTACCATCCACAAGGATGGGAAACGACCTCTCCCTTCAGGGAACCTCTGAAAATTCCAGGGGAGAAGAAGGGCTGGTAGGACCAAGGGCAAAGGTGCCAAGTGAAAATTATCCTCACCATAGGTGAACGCTAACGGAAATAATATTTTCAAGATGCAGAGCAATAAGCAACTATTTCTCATCACATTTCTCGGAGTGTGATCAGGCTAAATTTTACAGCAGAGGGGAGCGCTCCCTGGAGAACAAGGCTACGAAGGGGCCCTCAGCAGTGGGAAAAGGCCTTCCCAGGAGATGCTGAGGGAACAGATGAGGCCTTGCTGCTGGAGAGGTGACCTTGAGAGACCCACAGAGCGCAGGGACAGGCACTGGGCACGTGGGCACACACAGATCAGGCGTCAGCGCCGCAGGCCCAAGTGGGCAGAGCTACAGTGCTCAGATGACACCACCTTTTTTTGATGCAACTAAAATGAAGTCTGAAGAGCACAGAGTGGCCTTGGCAAGATATGTCAGCCACCAGCCAGGGTAAATATTGCCTGGGGTCAAGATGTGCTTTTAAAAAACATTAAAAAGAAGGAAAAAGCTGTTCCCTCCGAGGCTGAGGTATCTCCCTCCGGGCCTAAGGAGCAGCGAAGGCTCCTGGCAAACACCATGTTTTCTGGCCCTGAGGTACTGACCCAGCTTCTCACAGAGTGGCTGATGAACCTCCGACTGTGCCAGTTGCTGCAGCATTCACAGAAACGTCTCCCAGCATCAGGTGGGATTCACCAGCTCTGCAGTCTGATAAATGTATTAGCAGAGAGCAAAGACTGTCCCACGTGCTTTCATTTTAATTATCTGTTCTTTCCCCAGATATTTCTCGCTGCATGTCCCATATCATTCCTTCACCACTAAACTCAGGGAGGTTTTTCTAGCTCCAGGTCTTGTCCCTGACTTGCATTTTTCTTTTTTCCCACTTGCTGCTAGCCTGTAGTGCATGCCGGGTGAAGACCCTTTTGTCACAGCAGGATCCAGCTCTGTGAGATGGAGCCCACTGTTCCTCTGCACTTTTGCAGAACGGCCTGAAAGTGCAAAACTACCATCTTGCTTTTCTATCCTACCCTTATGATTAACATTGTATTCCCTGAGTGCTCCAGCCATAACTTCACTTTTACTCGCTCTCTCCAGGCTCTTTCATCAGCCATCACACAGAGTTAGCTGGGTCACGCAGGTCTTCCACTTCGCCGTGCCAGGTTTGCATCAAAGAAACTTTTTTGTTGTTGATATGACATTGATGCCATTCAGTTCAGGCATGAAACACTACCTTTGGTCTAACAAAACCAGCCGTGGGAGTCACAACGTGGTAGCCATATTAACCAGCTGAGCTGCCTTCCTTCCCAAAGTCACAAAAGTGCTGAGATTTCAAGTACTCAGGCGTATGGCCATATCCATAGTAAATAAATCATGTACATTTAATATGAAAAGACCTTGCACACAGTACAATACAGTAGAATAATAGGATTAACAACATAAAAAAAGGTAGTCATGCATTTTTAGTAAGAATTTACAGTAAATGCAGCTGAAATGTCATTTTTTGTCATATTAGATGATACTTTCTTCACAACACTATGTGCTTCTCAGGAAAATAAAAGTTTTTAAAATAGATCTTGCAGAGGGTTAAATACACAACTCTCAGTCTCAATCAAAAATAGCTTTAGACAATTAGCTGAACTCTGCATGACAGCTACCGTCTTTAAGAGCAAATGCCAGATGACTCTGTTAGGACCTAAAATTGAATATGCAAGATCAATATGGACTCATGTGGAGATGCACTGAAAGCAAAGACACTATTTTGTTGATTTAGGGGAAGTGCAGTATTTATCTGCTGCTAAGAATGGGGTAGAAAACAAAACATTCACTTGATTTTACTAAATTAATGGCCTCTGAATAAATTAACAATGCCTCTTATACTGGAATTACAGTATTAGTTTTTGTAAAGCTGAGAAAAAGGCAGAAATACAACATCATATATGTAAGCGAATAAAAGCGATATATTTTCACTGCTAATGTACAAAGTCTGCATTCCAATTTTAACTTTAAATTTAATCAAGGAGGACCATAATTTTGCCTGATTTTAGCATAAAACCAAACACCAAATACTTTTGGATTCTGTAGCCACAGGAAATGTAGAAATCATTAGCTATGGCCCAAGAAGAGAAAACAATTCATAAATCAGACTTGGAGCTCACTCGATCTATATTTTATCCCCAAAAATCCAAATGTTAGGCTGAAGTTTGGGACTGCAGTAGATAGGATTCGAATCCAGGTAAGCTTTAACTCACTTCTGGTTCAACTGTAAGAACTTTACAGATTTTGTAACTGTTGTGAATAGCTTAGAAATGTATTCCACAGCCACATTAACTTCAGCTCTGATTAATAAACTAGCTGATGTCTCAAGTTAGAATTTAATTTGCATTCTATCAAATAGCGACTCTAAAATTCAAAACCCTTTCAAAGAATGAGAAGAAAAGCAGGAGCTGTTCAGAGAGGAAAAAAAACCCCTCATATCTCATCCTGTTACAGTTTGACTCGTGTGAGCTCAATACCTGTCTACACAAAGGCTTTTAAAAAGCCATTAATAAAAATGCAGATCTGACTTTCCAACTGCCGCACAGTCATTTCCCATGACAAAGAGCATTACAGCGACGGAAAGCAAAGTATTTTTGGAAGCAAAGTATTGAGGGATGCCCGGTGCCTACCTGTCTACGGGTGAAGCCTTGGCATTGCGCGGCTTCTTCACTTGCGCGTACAGCGCTTCCACAGTGTGGCCCTCGCGGGGGCTCAGCGTGACGGGGCCACTGCTCGAAGAAGAGTCATAGGAAGCAATTCCAGCATACATGGGGTCCGCGTCGCAGCCAAACGTCCGGTTAAAATCCTGAATCTCGGCATAGTCACGTTCACGAGCTTGTCTCTCTCGAAATTCTCGCGTTTTTGCTTGAATTCTGAAAAATTAAAAGAAGGCTGAAACTATTTATTTTTCTATCACGAGAGCACTGTTTCATCCTCCCTAAAACAGTGTTTCTCACCAGCTAGCAGAAACTTTATGCAGTTCATTCTAATGAAATGAATGGCATATTTTCCATTTGAGTTTGCTATGGAGTCTCAGGTTTACTGTGTTTATCGGAGTCTAGACCTAAGCAATGCTCCCCCTATAATCAACAGTGTCTTTAAGGAAGCATCTCATCATCCACAGTTTGCTTTTACATCAGTAATTTAAATAATGCCTTGCTATAGTTGTCAGAGTTTACCTGTGGCTTTATGCATCTTGTGATGTCTGTCCATGACTTTATGTGGCCTTTCTGATTCCAGTGGCCAGACACCATTCATATCATATATCATATCATATCATACTCTCATAACCATATTTTATCTTTTTAACGTCTCTTGAAATTCATAAATCATCCTCAAAGTATTTGTTTGCTCCAACACTATGAAAGTCATACTTATTTTGCAATTCAGCATCTCCATAAGGCTAAACACACACACACACACACACACATACATGCATGCATTTGTGCACAGAATAAACTGCAATTTTTTCTTTTATTATTTGTATACAATGAAAACAAACTGAATAAGACACCTCTCCAAAGTAGGCATTTTCTTCTCAGAAAGTATCAACATGTTAAAGTTACAAAGGAAAGATTTTTTTAATCCAGATGCACTTGTTTAGCTGTATAATAAAAAGAGAGGGGTAAAAATAGATGACATTTAGGAACCTAACAAACATAACAAACACAAACTGAGCACAGAGTGTACTTTCCAAAACAGACAGACTAGAATTTGAAGTAGGTTTCAAAGTTTTCTTGGCATTTTAGAAAACCTGGCCTATCACACACATGCAGAGTGAACTGAAAAAGAAACAAAACAAAAATAAAGAAAAAAAGAAAGAAAAACAATAATGCCCAGACCAATTTAGCACCCTGTCATCGCTGTAAAATGAAGTGCTGGGCTGTCTCCTCCCTCCCAATAGGAAAATGTGCTCCCCCTCAAAGCCTCCAACTCTTGAAAATAAGCTGGAAAAAGCACGAGCTCTACTGGCGCTTTTGATGCTGTTATTGGATCTCCCCTGGGGGCTCAGATACCCCAGCCCTGGTCCAGCTGCTCAGCCCGGGACACCCCAGGGGACCTTGTGGGACCCCAGCGCCGGATCCGCTGCTCCTGTGCCTGGCGGTGCCGCTGCACCTCGAGCAGCACAAGGTGACGGCGCCTACACCGCAGAATCAGCCCCTAGCTCATATGTGCACATCTGAATAGGAGTGTCTTCATCTGCAGACTGAGTCCCGTGGAAATTGTCCTTTCTGTGCTAACAAAGCTCCTGGGAACAAAGCAGGGAACAGGAGATGGATGGGCAAATATATTTTCCTCAAAAATCCCAGTAGTGCTAACCAAGGATACTGACTACGAGATAAAACCGACCAGCTGAACTCCCTTCAACAGCTGGTGCCATCACATCTTAAGGTTTGGTGATTCATTTACATGGCCTGAATTATGCCCTGTCTCTGGCTCATTCTTCTTCCTGTGGCAGCTCCCACTCTCACTTCTCCACAGTGAAAAAAAATGCAAGTACAAGTGTTCCAGTTCAAAAAACATTATTTAAACCCACAAGCATTTTTGAAATCAGTTTGGCAAACAGTGTGCTATTAACTAATTATTTTCTTTACTGCTTGCTTTTTATTTTAAGAGGGAAAAAGGACAAGCAAACTCTAAATGTACTCAGCTAGCAGCAGGCTCCTCTGCAGTTACAGAGACCTAAACCTGGAATAGGCTTTTTGCTTTTCCTTGTTCTACCTTAAACTGACGAAGAGTCCAGAGTTTGAAATCCAAAATCATCTCAATTTTAAACTGTGTTTCTGCATGCCTGTTTTTTTTTTTAAAGGAAAGCTGCACAAAAAGCAATTCAAACAGTTGATAGTCTTAATCGTTTTGAAGATATTTATGAGGAAGGAAAAAAGGCTCGAAAATCATCTTTTTTTTTCACCTTGACATATTTCATTTCCAATCTGCAGTACTGTATTAATTAGTTGTGGAGGAATATGTTTACCTAGTGATATTTCTCTTCTGAATGAAAAAAGCTGAATAAATCAGAAATTTCTTAGATTTTGGTGAATTCTGGCATTTAATTTAAGCTTCAATGGGCAATATATCATCAAGTCCAAGAAGACTGGTGGCACCAATTTGAGAAAACAAAATTTCATGCACTGGAGAAAATCCAAACTTTAGGGCAAGATAGCTGTCTGTATAGCAGTAACACATAGAATAAGCCTTTCAAACAAGAAAACGTCATTGATAGTGGTTATAATAATTACCTAGCCAGGGATACTGGTCTCATGGCTTTAATGACTGCCATGAGACATGCTGATTAATTTATCTAACATCTGACCACAAATATCATAAAATTGCTACGTGGATGGACACGAGTGCCTCCAGTTTCACATTAACCAACTTTTGTCATGGATCTGCTTATGGGCTATTTAATACTTTTGAACTTTTAAATAGCTCAGTTTGCAGCAAGAACATTAAGTTTTTCCCACGCATGGTTTAACAAAGAATAACGATCCTTATTCAAGTGGGAGAGAACTGATTATTGAAGTGTTATGCAAATAATAAGGTTCATATCCCCTAGGAAAATTTTTAGAAAATTTTCTATCATTGTTAATACAACATGTTATACACATGTATAGTATTAAAAATCAGAGTCTGAAAAAGTCATTATAAAGCTTTCCTGTTAATTCTAACTAAAGTACTAAGTTGCCATTTACAGTAAGTAATGCTTAACAATGGATAATCCTTAGGTAGAACTTATAATATACCCAACTATACTGACAATCAAACTGCTTTGATTTTGTTCTCTTAATTATTTTTTTCTGTTAAACCACTGTGCAAGTCCTGTCACTTTCACAAGACAAAAATACAGGCATAATGATTACTTAACACATTTTAGAATACTGCTTAAATGTAGCGTTGCTTTTCCCTTCTTAAGGACATACTATATTTAAAAATCATGTCTCCAAACTTAGAGGAACCAAATAATAAAGAAAAATTACTTAAATTTATTCTTGAAAAGAGTAAAAAACTATCATCAGCTGAACATTACACTGTTACTTCTGCAATTCTGATAGATTTTAACTCTGAATATATTTATATAGAGGGAACTTGAACCTAATGCTATTTTTTTTAATTTAGACCCTCTGCTTTTGTGTATGAGTATGTATACATGTATATGTGCGCTACAGCCTAACTCATCTATCAATCAGCACATACCTTATTAAGTATACATATGGGAAATACTAGTGACAAATATTGTGGAAAAGATGAAAATAATTATGTAAACACACAGTACACAACAGACGAGAATGTGGAATTTGCTCTATACTTCAGCCCTACTCTGCAATGTTCCTGCTATTTAAATTCAATATCTGCAGAAATGTTAGATCACAGTCCTTGATTTTCTCAGTTTAGGTATGTGTATTAACCTGTTCTTGCTGAATTATATGCATTTAGGACATGGCACAATGAATAGGCATGTGTCTGAAAGTTCAAATCAAATAGTTTTGAGGGTTTATGATCTTCTGACAGATTTTGTGTGTTTCAACAACAATAATAATGCTTAGCGTTTATATAGCCCCTTTCTTCTTTGAAGAATTTTGCAAGAACTGTTAATCAATTTTGCAGTGTTTAAATGAAATTGAACTTTTAAAAATTCAAAAGCTATCCCAAGAAGTTTCTAAATGCTTCTCGCTGAAATGTTAATATTGAAAATGTCAACAATGCACTGTTGTGCTTTTGAGACTCAAATTATAATGTTCAGTTAAGGTATAAACCATCCTCATGCGTTTTTGTGGCATTCAATTCAAAAGCTAATGATAACTGCCTCAAATGACAATATTGTTAGCTGCAGAACTTCCTGTAATTGTTTAAAGAGCTTTTCATTGCAAGCAAATACTGTAATGATCGACATACCCATTGTATAGTAATTCCTATGCATGCAAAATGGTGGTCACAAAAGGAAGGGAAAAGCTTTGAATGCTGCCTCTAGAGAAGAGCACAGATCTCACTGCCTTTTGAAGGCCCTGAGTGAGATTCAGCTTGCAGGTGAAGGCAAATGCTGCTCTGGGCACCTACATTTAGGTTTCAACCTAAATTTTGGACTCTCATGGAAGTCAGGGGAGATTCAGTCAACAATTCACAGTCAGCAGAGTCTAGAGAGCTGTTCAGCTGAACAACAGAAATGTGTGCATTTTAAGCTAAGTCTGTCTCTGCTGAGTGTGTTGAGTGTGCGTTGAGGAAACTCAACCACAGTGGGCACAGAGCCATGTAGCTCACACAGAGATAGGTACCAAATTGAAGCTTTTAGCCTCTGAGCTGATCCCGCTCTGAGACGATTATAAGAGAAGCATTTGAGCTCAACCTTAACTTTGTGCAGCTCTGGAAAACTCAAAGCAGAGCTGTGTGGACTAAAAGCAAATAAGCAAAGTTGGCTGAAGAAGAGAAATACACCCCAAACTCAAATAGGGTTAAATGTGAAATTATAAATATATTCTCAATGTCTTGGGACCTTCAGTCCCCTTCGTGGGATCTTTTTCGTATGAGCGATGTAGATCGCTGGAAAAAAACAGCTACTTATCTTAATTGATGAACGCAGTTTGGGAAGGGCATTCATGACAAGCATACTACATTTGTTATTGCAATGACAGCAATGCCCTCCCATAAGATCAGAAATAAAGCTGGCTGCTGCTTCTGGTGTGCAATTGCTTGGTCAATTCAATTAATCCTCCTGCTGCTGCCAAGATTCAGCTATTGCCCAACTAGGCAACCTTGCCTTTTCCACCGAGGCTCACTGATTTGCAAAATCAGTATTGAACATTTGCAGTTGCACATATGTGAGATAGCTGACAGTGTTTATTAAGCACAGAAACAGCACTGTATAAGGACAGAAGCTAAATGACAACCCATTCAACACTGCCAGTTCTCAGTTGTTCTGCCATCAGCGACGTGCTTCTGCATGATGGATCGGGGACAGAGAACAGCTACACCACCCTCACAAAGCCAGTCAGCTTAAGTTATTCAGATGGGATGACAACATTTGGGCCAAATTTTGCCAGATATCCCTTCTAATAAAGAGGTCAGGAGATGTGTTGGCCACTGGCCAAATCTTGTCAGCTATGTCCCCTCCTGCTTCACTAGTGCAAAATACCTCCTGGGCACAACATGCCAGCAAATAAGCCAGGTCTTGCTGTTCCTCCTGCGCCTCTGCCCAACTGCCTTCAGGGCTCTAATGGGCCTTTTCCTAATTTTTGGCAATCAAATCATTGTGGCAGTTTGTCCATTCCGTATTTTTCTAAGGCCTTTCTCTGGATCCAAGCAGACTTTTTCTGACAACTGCTCTTTTAATTAGGATACCTTGATTATAGACATTATTGTGACTTCCCTCTGAACCAACATATGACACTTAGCTTTTCTTGTCGCAATTAGAGCTAGTCAGTTATCACAGTTCTGAACCATCTCACAGCAAAGCCATCTGGTTTCCTGGGAAAATCTTTCAAAAGGAGCACCGTGGGCAGCAGATCATCACGACCATTAACCGTGGTAGCTTATGAACAAGACAGACACCCCCCTCTCCTCAGATGCTTGCCAGTTCATTCAAAATCTTTTGCATGTTTAAAAAAATGTCAGAAAATACCACTTTTAGATTGGAAGGCTGGTGTCCAACCTTTTTAAAGTTATTAAATGAAGAAATGAACACTGCTGCCTTGTCTCCCAAGTGTATGTACACGTGTGGCCGGCAGGCTGAAATACGACTTCCCCACCGCTCAGAGCCATGCAGAAGGCCTCTGCAGAACGTGCCCAGCACACAGGGACAAAATCAGAAAGGCCAGGACACAACATGAGATAAAGGTAGCAGGGAGCTTTAAAGATAACAATAAATCATTGTGTAATTGCATTAGCAGTAGAAGAAAGAGCACAGAAAAGGTTGCTTGCCGGCTCAGTACTGAGGAAATGGTATTGACAGATGATGCGGACGGGACTTGAGACTTAAAGGGTTTTTTTTTGTTTGTTTTGCTTTGTTTTCTTTGCATCTGTCTTCACTGAAATGGTTGACTGCAAGCAGATGGCCAGCACCACCCACACTGACATCTCCAACTGGAATAGGGAAAGAACTAGTTGGAGACTGGTTAACTGGGTTGGATTTCAGCTCTGAACACAGCTCTACAACTGAGGCAAACTCTGAACTGGCTACAGTAACTACGAGAACCTGTTTAAGACACCTCAAGAATTTACCAAGTAGAAAATGTCAAATATGCGTTGGAGAAGCAAGAGAATTATGGACCCATCAGTTTAACTTGAGAACTTAGAAACAAACTATTGGTAAGAACAGAGAAGCTAATAAGATAAGACAAGCAGTAGCCATTGTAGATTCACCGAGAACAGATGTGGCCAAGTCCAGCTGATTTTCTTCTACAACACAGTAACAGGACTTGTGAATTTGAGGAGAAGGAGCACATTTTAGGCTAAGAAAAACTGCAGCAGGATGGATGTATCAGGTTGAACTAAACTGCTCCTACAGGGTATCCTGAGAGAAGTTCTCAGCCACTGACAAACACACCAGAATGAATTGCAGTTCTACAAGATCTTCCTCCTACATCTGATCTTATTCAACATTTTCATTATCAATGATGATGCCATTAAATCCACACACAACCGACAAGCAAGATTGTTGGGAAGGATTAAAATTACAAATGCTTTTGAACAATGGACATCTTTTAGATTGAACTTTAAAATGAACTTCAATAATGGCAAGTAGGGGGTAATGCACATAGTTAGAATAATGAAGCACACAAATAAAAAATAGTGGGCAAAGCCTGTGAGTTGCTTTTTCAGAAATGGATCTGGAAGTTTTATTAGATGACAGCTACACAAGTCAGCAATGTCAAGCTGCTGTGCAGAAGAAAAAGACACAGTGGGAATGAAACAGCAGTATTCTAATACAAAGAAAAGAATAATATGTTTTCCGTCTCTAAGGCAAGGATTAGGGATTTGAACTGCAGCAAGAATAACTGAGACTAGATACTGCAGGCAAGGGAACTTCCTCATGGTAAAGACAGCAGAATGGATTGCCATGGGAAACTGTAGGGTCTATCTCATTATAAACTGAAAAAAAAAAAACAGGATGAGGCAAACATCTTGCAGGACTAGCATACAAAGGAAATCCTACCTTGGAAAAAAACACATGATCTCTCTTTATAATTCTCTACTTACATAGAAATTATATATAAATATTTTCTATGTAATGTTACAACAAGAACAGAGACGTAACAGGGGCTGCATAAAAAGAGCATCCAGCATCTTGAAATTAAAGAAGTTCATCTACACAGATAGTCTTAATTTTCACTCTCCTTCAGCAATCACAGCCAATCTGTCAACTAGAATATGTGGTAGTAGCTGCTATTCCTCATAAATTCCCCCTTGCTCAAAAGGCGAATGATGCTTGTTTTCCTGAGGAGTCATATTAAAAAAAGCCATTAAAGAAGGTGGCAAAAGACAAAGGAAGAAAAAAGGAACCAAAACATGCAGGAGACAGAGTGAATACTACATATACAAGCAGATGAAGCACAGGCACAAACCTGAGACCAAGTATATCAGTGAAACTGAAATAGATATTGAAATTATCTTCTCTAATCTTGTGGAATACTTCATCTGTTTTATCTAACCCCTGTTAGATAAAAGCTGTTATCTGTTTTCACTAACCCTTGCCTTTCTCGGTTCTTCCCTCATCTTTCCAAAGTGAAAGCAGAGTATCTCAAATTGGCTTTCTTTGAGACTGGCATAAACAAGTGAAAATCTCTAAATTACTTGCCTACATTTGAATGCAGCTTTTAAACAACTTTGCATAGCTAATAGCTTGTAGATTTTTTGGGGAGTGGGGGAGGATGTTTTATCTATTTTGTTCCATTTTTCTAAAAAGATGTGCTTCAATGAGAGCTGAATGCATAAGGTACATGGGAAATACAGCAGGTTCTCCAAAAAAAAAAAACCCACTACTATAAATGATTTTTTATATCTTATCTTTATGTCTGGTCCTCCTGCATTGGAGGATCACTGATCTGGCCTGGAATAGCTATCCTGCTGAGAACCATGTTTGCATCAAGGAAGGTCATTGATGTCTGTAAGGAAAATGAAATGTTGGGATTTTTTTTTTGCATTTCAAAACTGTCCAGATTTAATGACACCTCCACCTATGACAACAGATCCCTCACCATTAGATTAACATAACTCTGATTTCCTCTTTGCCTTTTTCTCTGCCTGAAGGAGCAAGGAAGCAGAGTATGAGATTCAGCTGTTGTGGAGACCTGACTTGAAAACTCCTGCTTCGAGACCCTTCTTGCACTAGAAACGCCCATTTCCTCTCTCACACACGTCTGCTTTATTGGTCACTTCTTCCTCTACATTTTTTCCCAACTTCAGAACAATGCCAGAAAGCAGCGCTGCTGGGTGACATTGGAATACAGCAGCTGGATGTGTGAGGACCAGCTGTTCCCGTATGGGTATGTTTTGAGGCAAGGGAACATGGACACAGGCTCACCACATATCAGTCCTGCACAGATATTGCAGGCAATAACTGGAGCTCTGGGTAGTTTCAGTGACAGGTTATTGGCAAGTTGAGCTGAGCCACTCTGGTGTCTACCTTGCTCCATGCTCAATCTTGTACTAGGTCCACTAGTCTGTGTTTCTAGAGGGCCAAAACTAGAAAAAATTCTGAAATGACAAAAATTTACAATGACAAATAGTGCATGAAGGCAAGCGATTATGTGAATCTCGTAGCATCAAATTAAAGAAAAAGTAGTGGAGTTAAGATGGGTGGGAAACAAGCACAGAAATTGCTGAAATATTAGCATCTATTGCTCAGGACACACAGATTAGCACCCACATCATCGCTGGTGACTCTGTGGTGTCACCATACTGAGTGAGAGCATGGCCACAAAGTGAGCCAGGTCTCTCATAACCATCAGATTTGTACTAGTAACCAGTTGCAAAACCAAAGTTCTGCCTGTGATGTGGAGGGGAATCCATCTACCTGTCGTGAATATATTACTAGATGTCCTTCTGATTAGTCAAAATATTGCCACTGTACCAAAGAATTGGACTAAGTAGTGTTTTAAGCACTGTAGTTTACAGTGTAAATCTCCTGTGGTGCAATCTGGAAAATCTGACGGGCTCGTAACAATAAACATAGCCGCATTCATTAATTTAATAATTACAGTACAACTTTTTTTCATTCTCAAATAAGCATTTGCTGCAGTAGTTCTACCACTGACAGCATAGGTCACAGAACACGATAGGACACATCGTTACCTTATCCTAAGATTTTTAACATTCAGGGGTGAAACACGAGAAGTCAGTGCTCTTACTTAGAACTTAAATTTCTAAGAGTGCTGAACTCATAGGATCTGTAGGGCACAATCATTGATGTAATTCAAAATATTGTAAAGACAACATAACTGTTGTTTTTAAGTCCATGACAAGGAACTTGGCCAGATCCTGCTCGGTACAGTATCTTGAATCAGCAAACAATAGACAAAATGCACTTTTAGCAAAGCTCTCTCATGATCTCTGCACATTATAAAATATAGCCAGAGATTCTGTGGAGCTTTATTTAAAAAATGCCTCTATTATTCCATAAAAGCTTCAGTTTACGTTGCTCCTGAAGTCAGTGTTTTATGAAGTGGAACTGGTCTGTAATATTTTTCTTAAGCTCAATATTCTCATGCTTTATTTCTGTGTTCTCTTAAAAAAATATTGCCACTGATTTGTTTTCATGTGCTGCACCCTCATCCATTATATAAAAAACAACTGCCAAAAACAATGCTACAAGTCTCAGAGAAGTGGGAATGTTCCCTGACAAGTAGATTCCATCTCAAAGTAAGTGAGAATGAGAAACACATTGATCTGATATTCTGATTCACTGAGCAATTTTTTCCTTACTCTTTTATAGATTGGGAAGGGGGAAGAGTATTTATTTATTAGAAAAGGCTTTCTGCAAATCACTTTAGAAAATACACCTATAGCCTAAATGTTTGCAGTGGTTATGGCTTTAGAGGTAACAGTTCTCTGAAAAGCTGTTCAATGGCATCAAAAGCAAGAGCAAAAGTAAAGCTGAGCTTCTGCATTATTTTAAGGGCACAGATAAGACTTAAGTTATGTAACTGGCAAAAACTCCCTCTGCTTACGGTATGTTTCTCTTTTCCCTAAAAGTAAGATGAGCTTGCTTGATGGAAATATTTTGCTTAAGGGAAAAAAGTTGGGATTTTCCAATGAAAATATTGTGGTCTCTCTGGGAAATCTGGAAAGATACCAAGAGTGTCCTGCTGTTCAGCCCCCTACTCCATCTGATACTTTAGCAGTTCCAGATGGCCTTTTCTACGCGATGACCTCCCCTCTATTCTTTTATGACGACCTTTGGGTCACAAATTATCTATAGGATGCTGCTGTCATTCTGTAAGACACTGTTGCACTCTTTCATCTAAAGACTAAAGATGCTTAACATTAAAACTCATCTTCAGGCTGACCTTCCAGTGATGATCAAAACAGACAGTTATTCCAATCAATGTCACTGATGGAGAAAATATGTTTCATTTTTTTGCAACACTGACATTAGGAAACTGCATGATGGTTTTAAATCAGATCACTTTTGTAATTCTACTTGGCTAGAGAGCAGAAGATATTATGCTCTTTAAAATATCTAGGATATTGCTATAATGGTTTGGATGAGTTATGTTGATTAAAGGGATGTGGTAGATTTGATTTTTTTTTTAAGTTATTGATGTGGTTTTCATGTAAACATCAACGATAGGAGGTAATAAAATTTTATATAGGTTTTATTAATTCTTTGTCTTTCTCCATCATCATAAATGGAGCACACTGAACTTGCATAGGAAAATATAATAAATAGTCCTAATGTACTAAATAAAGTAATAAGGTTAATTTCTTTCCTGCTGTCAGTAAATTCATGTTAGCAGTCTCTCGTCAGCTTGACATCAATTAATGATTTTAATTCCAGACTCTTGTCACAGTACTCACCACCCTTTCGTCTAATTAAAATGGATGATGCATGATGAAGGGAAAACACAAGACTTCTGTTCTTGTTGTAACATTTCTATTCATTAGTATACTTTTACAACAAAAGGCTTGTAGCTTTAATGGCACTAGAGAAAGATGAAGAGAAGTTTATTATATGTTGGAGATAAAGTCTCCTATACCCTTAGGGAAAATATAATACAGGAAACATTTTACGGATTGACCAAACCCTCTAGGAAAAGAATATTAATGCTCTTTTAATTACTAATGAGCATACCAAATGTTTCATTTAAATTCAGGAAACATCGTTATGGGAAAAACAAACACTAAAATCCTAGTCTTGCTCATGGTAACAACAAAAATGTTGTCAGCCATTCGCTGACCTACAGAAGCAAAAACAAAACTGCCGACTCGGTGAAAAACATCTGGGCCGCCTCCCTCAGACCATATCTCTGCAAGAGACAGTTCCTCAACCGTTTCTTCCATTCTTTTTGCCATATTTTGCTGAAGCTGTAGGAGCAGCCTCCTACCTGTTACCAGTTGCTTCACAATTCCCATTCAAAAATATGGTTTTATTCTATAAAAAAAAAAAAAAGCAAGGCAATAAGATTTACTCTGCCATACAAAAGCCTCTTGAGGTTTCCACCACTGAACCGCTACCCTCCACTCCTGCCCTCTCCATCTGGGGGGAATCCGCGGTCCTGCCTGCCCCTGGCAGCACCGAGCAGGGCAAGGCCCAGAAGCCATGTTGGGAGCTCCCCCTTCTGGCCCTGCAGCTGCCAGGCACGGTTCCCACTGCGGAGCTCAGGCCACCGGGATCACGTTTGTGCAGACAAGGATAAATATGGCAGCAGAATTATGTACATTTAATTCCCTTCACACACTAAAGGGGGGAAAAAAAAAAAA
>JAVCKT010006922.1:0-21601 GCA_032273925.1 Rhynchotus rufescens
TCAACAGGATAAGCCAAACAGTTATAAAGAGTAAGGAATATATCTGAAAGTAATCTTTTCCTTTTTAAAAATTACTTTGACCTTATGTTTTAAGAAATAAGGCTATATTTTAGTATAGATAATAAAATAATGGAAGCCAATTATTGTATTATAATGCAGCCTACCAACACTAGTTTCAAACCTCTGCTGCTACTGAAACTCCCTTCTCTAATTATTGGGTTTGGAGGCATTTAAGAGCTTCCTTAGTTGCTTATGAAGCTATTCTATTGGATCTATTTGTCAGCTTTATTTTATTCTTGCACTTTAGTTGTGAGGTTTGAGCCATGCTTGCCGAGATCCAGGTAGACCTTTGCACCTACTTGCAGTTAGATGAGAACACACCAATATGCTATTGGTATATATGTAATGGTGGCTAATTATTTCAGCTTTTCCCCTCAGTGCTAGACTGGCAGTGTTCATCCTTGATGAGCAAAACCTAAAATAAAATCTTCCTCAGCAAGCAGACACCAAGGAATGAGCCTGCAGCTCAAGAAGCATTTGCTGAACTCACTACCCCTGCTAAGAGCTTGCCTGCAAGGGAAAGTTTAGCACTCATGGACATTTTGGACTGGCTCCTGGGATGGCTGTGGGCTTGGATAGCTCTAGGCTCGTACAGAACAGTTACTCCCTAATGCCCATTTTGATTATTTTAAGTACAGACAAACCACAGCAGCAGCTCAAGCAGAAGCAGCAGGAGAAGTGCTGAAGGAAACAGGGTCCCGACGGCTGCCGGTGTTTGACACAGGAGATCACACAGCCCTGCTTGGAGCTGAGTTGCTCTAAGTGGGAGCTGCTGCCTGGAGCACTGTTTACAGCAGAGCTCCCTGCTCGGAGGTGAACTGCTGTTAGCAACAATGGAAAAATATAGCTAAAGCTAAATATCATTAGACACTGCTATAGAAAGGCTGTTTAAGAAAATTACAGTAGCACTTTCCACTTCTATGGAAATGCCATAATTTGGCAGTCAGGTTCCTACAGACTAGAAAGTGTTTAAGTTCAGTTATGTAACCTAAACTACTGCTTAAAGGGCCAGATAAACTGCATTTGGAGGGTTGTTATCTACAGATATTTCAAAACAAGTAATTGGTGCAAATGTCTAAGGGCTTCTTGCCAGTTTAACTTGTGAAAACCCTTTCCCATTCCTCAGTTCAATAAGCTTAATGAACTGCTGGAGCCAAGCACCAGAAAAAATGTACTACTGGTAGGAACAGCAGCTTCAGACTTTCTGTGCTTCACAAAAACACATTTCAGAAGTTCTGGAGAGAAGCAATCCATTCTGGCTTCCTATAGGCAACACCACAGGTCCAGACGTTTGAAACAAGAGTTTTGCAGAAGTGGAACAACCAGACATAATAAACTGTTTCTGGCAACATCTCTGCTGGCAACACATGGGACTTCATGCCCTACAGATTGATTACACTCAACTTTTACCTCTCTTTTGCTCTGCTTCAAGCAAAAAAAACCCTATAACTTTCAAATCTTAAATGATAACAGCTTTGTTATATTTTAGATATCTTCTGTCAGCTTGATCTAGTCCCAAAGCTCCCACAATTCTTAAATCTTTCTCAAGACATAGACCTTAATTTTTATCTTTCCTGTCTGACCCCACACATTGTATTGCCTTGTCTAGGTTTCCTGGTCTTTATAGGTTTCTAGCAACTTATATTTTCTATTTAGAGACATGTCCTTCCCTCTATCACTTGTACTCATGTGTTCCCCAAGCACTGAACCCTGCCCAGATACCATCGTCTGCAGTTTGGTAGATGCACCGGTCTTCACCCACAACACAAACCAGAAGTCCATTTGCTAAACTAGCACATCTCCCAGCACCACAGCCCTTGTCAGACCATCAGGCACTTCAAAGGAATAGTTTAGTGCAAGATGATACACAATTGGCATATTTTATCCATTTTATTCCCTTCCTAGCGTGACGTTGTTCTGCCAACAAATTTTCCACCTTCTTAGCAGTGCAGGACCTGCCTGAAGGTGAAATTCTGATCTCCTTGAAGTCTTAGCATTGTACCTGTCCACTGCCAAGCTCTTCCAGTTAAAGGAGCTCAAAGAGCAGTAATTTGTCCAAGGCTCTCAAGTGTGCTCTGGGCACACTCTTATGCTACCTCTACATGAGTCACAACCCTATCCTACCCTTGGCAAGCAGCATGTGCCATTCGGGGATTTATTTTCTCAGGAGACAGGCACGAGTGCCGTCACTATCTCCATTCACAGATGAACTTCTCCATCCAAGAGCTGTCCTGAATGGATACTTGTCAAAGGTTTAATGCAGCAAATCTAATTTCTGACTTTTTATTTTTTGTGATCATGACTGACGTATTTAATCTCAAAGCCAATTATTTTCATAGAAAAACTTTAGAGGTTACTTAAATTTCTGCTACCAGAAATTAAGGTTAGTTGCTTAAAGTTCTTATACCAAGGTATACTTAAAAACCAGCACTAGGAAGGAAGGGAGTTTGAGGCCCATGAAGAAATATTAAAGATTCACAGGAAGTGTCCCATGAGAAGCATCACAGCATTGCATTTTGACATGGTTAGAGCTAGTAAAAGCCTTAGTGAGCATAAACTGTGGTATTTTGCACCATCTATACAGACCTCACTTGCTAGCAAAGCTTGCTTGCATAAGCCTTTGACTACTAGATAGTATTTGTAGTTTGACTAATTTCTAGTCAGGAGACTTTAACCTCTACTAGGGCTCTATTGGAAGAGCCCTATAGCTATAGTCCATCAGGAGAAAAAATTGTAGATTTTTCCTCAAGTCTTAGTGGGTTTTATGCCACTCTGACATTTGTGCCCTGTAATAGCATGCATCTTTCAAGTTTATTGACTTGCTTTCAATTTCAAGGTGCCAAGAATTTCTAATGTAATAAATAGCATGGCTTAAAACTGTTCTGAAGAAAATGTTCTGATGACATAAAGCAATTGGTCAAAGTAAATACATTTCTGCACAAGGGGAATGCAAGCAGTCACTGCCACTCAGTGCTCTATTCCTGGCAGCAGAGATTGATTGGATGTATGTAGTTCTCATTAAAAGAGAAAAGTCAGGGCTTGGGTCTGTGACGTAAACCAAAATAAGGCAAACAACAAGTGCCTAAATAATTGATTATCCAGTATAAATGAGATGTTGTTACTACAGAAAAAAAGTAAAAACCTGAAAGGTGGTTCATGGTCAGGATAAGGTGGTTATCAAATAGTGCTACAATAAAGACAAATTAGACTCAATATGGTATATTCATGTCCATAAGGAGTTTTTAAATCAAGAAAAGTTCTTTTCACAGAAGATAAAACACTAAAAGTTGTTAGTTTTACAGACAAAACAACTAATAAAGTTCAGCAGACCATTAAACAAAGTCTGAGCAGGTTATTGCTAAAGAGTCTCTAAAAGCATCATTACAAACAACTTTAAGTGCAAAGCCACAGAAAACCCCTCCTTGTACAAGCAAATGAGCTCCACAAACCCATGGACTTATTTTATTGTAGCACACACAAAAGATAATCCATTTGCTAGCTCTCATCCTTTATACAGAATTATATTGATTGAAGTAGTACAAACACTATACTTGGAGATGAGTTGAAATGAGTTAATCAAGATATCACCTGCCTTTGTTCCAGTCTGGCCTATACAGGCTACTGAGGTTAGGTGCACAAGATAATTTTAAAGTTATCTTACTGTTGAAGTGATTTTTACTTATTCCAGCAATATCTTAATATATCTACTTCACTGTTACTCATATATTGTGTGAAAAAAATAAAGCAACTACAATAGGATTTGAAGAATAAATAACAGATTGCACGATTTTTTTTCTTTTTTTTTAAACCAAGGTGAACAGAGTAAATTCTAACAGAGAGGTTTAAGGAAAGCACTACTAACAAGAATACTCACATATCCATTCCTAATCAAAAGGAGACTAAACAGCATAGAAAACTAACCACAAAATTTAAGATGCCTAGGTCTTGATCAGAAATTTCAGCTTGTACCAAGTGACCAGTAAGACAAGTCCTTATAAAAATCACATTACAGCATCTTTGGGATTTACCAAAAGCCCCTAAGGCCAACATTTGCCAGTTTCAGTTACAGTGCAAATCATTCTATTTTTTCTACACAATTATGCAGAAGACTTAAATATATTCTGTGTTCTATATATTGACAAATAAAGACATATACAGGACTTCCAGATATTTAAATGTGCCGTGCCTTCACAACCATACATATCAGCAGCATTTTACAATTCATTTGGGATAGGAAAATATACCAAGGGAGGCATCACACTGCCTCCTGTACAAATTCCTTACCTTCTCTGGCATAAAATCTAGGCTTAAGCAACCATTGCCATATTTCATACAATTGCCACCCATTTGCAGTCATCACAATTATTAGCACAAAATACTCCCTTTGCATCAAGGGAGCTGAGGCTGAAATTCCTACAAAGCTACTACTACTACTCCTTTTACAGCAGATAGTCAAGCCTATCTTGGTACCAAGCTCAGCCTGGAGCAGACTGCTCTTTCCAGGAGTGCAAGCCCAGAACAAAAGTGACATCAAGGCAGGAGCTCCCCAAGAAGGGCACAATACCTGAACAAGAAGATCCAAGACAGCCAGGGTCACCTACAGTCCAGCAATGAGCAGCAACACAACCCAAAGGCAAGGCAGGACCAGGAAGCCACACTATCAAACAGTACAGGTGCCCCACACCTGAGCTTAAATGCAGCTCCAAGGCCAAGGGTTGGGCTGTGCGTGGGTGGAGACCCCATTTGAGGCCAATCAGGGCAATTAAAGTCTGCTGTGCTCAGGGCCCTGACAAAACTTTGGATTGCTCTTTCTCTGGTTTCTGTGAAGAGGAAGGAGGGAATATAGGTTTACCTTCACATACATCTGAAGAAATCTAATACAGCTTGTTCACGAAGTTTTGCATAGCTTTAACAGAATCAACATTTTTTAGGTATTCTTCTATAAAAACCTTCCTGACTGGTTTTGTTGTGCTAAACATCACAAGTGAAGAAAAAATATAAGAAATTGCCTCATCCTATACTATGAAAGTGGTCTACTAAGCAGTAAGACTTGTATGCTGAGTAAGAAAATCAGGAATCTTTTCTGTAGCAGGTTTTATAGGTTCTAGTAGCTGATAAAACTTCAGTTCTTGAAGCCATGAAGTTATTTTACTGTCAGGTATCTGAAAGGGAATGATGTATCTCTAGCAATTCTACATGGGGCTATTGTGATCACGTGCATTGCACTGTTTAAAACTTACTCAAAAGTTTTTGAAGAGCTCACAGGAAATTTTACACTCCCACTGGTTTGTTTATTTTAACAGAATGTTTGCTGCTAGGTTTTCTCCTGCTTCATAAGGCATTGTGACTGCTAATCTAGCTGGAGGTGTAACGCTAACTAGACATCTTTGAGACAGTCATGAAATCACATAAATGACCTTTAAAGGCTTCATGTAATGACTATGACATGACAAATGGCAATGCTCCTGTCTTACCAGAAGCTCCCTGTAAAGGAAGTGTATCAAGTTTCATGGGCTGCATCTCTGGAGAAGGCTCTAACCTCGGCAACTGCCAAGTCAGCACTTTGCTTGCAAGGAGCTGTGTTGCACTAAACCTTATTAAGATTGTCAGGAGACACTGGCAATCAAAAAAAAACCTAGGTTCTTGGACACAACAAGAAATGTCTTAGGCTGTGAAGTCACTGACCTAATTTCAGGTGTTGACTGCTAGAAAATGAACTGGCTCTTGACAGCTTCCCTTCATCTGATCGCACGGTGGCTTGCACTGCACCAAGGAGAAGGCTGCATATTAATGGCCTCTTCATAATGCTGGCCGAGAAACCTGAACTGTCTTTGTGTCAGCAAGGAAAGATTTATCCAGAACAGCAGCTCCTCAGCTTTGACTTTGAAGGGCGTTATAAACAGGTGACAGAATCTTGAAATGCTGCTTTAAGATTCACGGTAAGGTGTTTCCTAATAAGAGATCCACAATGCAAGGAAGGATATAGGATAGGCTTGCACAGACAGTAAGTTCCTGTTTGCTACAAAATGTTCTTCTAGCAAGGGCTCAAAGGAACTTCAGAGGAAAGCAGAACACCCTTCTTTTGGCATGCAGGATTTCTCCCCAGATTAATGATCTGAATTAGAAATGTCAAGTGCTTGGTCTCGTAGGCTGCATATGAGGCACTTGGGATATTTAAATAGCCCGCATCGCATAGTGAGAATTTCTGTTCACTTAATAGAAAATTTTTAGCCTTGTCACTGACAAGATAATCTTCTAGCTACAAACACATTATGAAGAGGCACTGTGTGCTCTTTCCAAAAGTGAAAACTGGATCAGACAGAGAGTGAAATCTGTGAATCTCTTGTCCCTTATTCAGATAATTGGTTTATATCTTCATGTATATGTATCTATCTACCTACATGTTTCACTCCTCAATACTAAATTAAAAAGCAGTGATATTAAAGTAACATTGTGTGCAAAGTAAAGCCCTTAAACATCAGGAAATTTGAGAATTCAAGTTGATCTGATTTAGCATAAGTGCATCTTCATTATGATGTAAATGTGATGACATATGCATTCAAGTATAGATTTCAGTAACCTTTTTTTCTTTCTTTCTGCTCAGCATGCTTGCTATATTTAGGCTGACCCTAAAAGTCCCTTGTTTTTCTACTGAAATATGCTGAATAGCAATATGCATAAGTAAATCCTGCTGAAATCCTGCTGTTAGCATAGGGGAGCTAGTGTCATTCCTGCTGCTGCCTGGCCCTGAATGTAGCCAGGATGCCCACGGAGCCTCTGGCAAGGTCCCAGGTACTGACAGAGTCGCTGAGAGGAGCCCCCGAGGATGCTCTTTTGAAACCAACCAAAACTGGTCAGGGCTGGACATGCGTAATCTGTTTTGCCAACCATTTCCAGCTGCTTTGCAAGCAGAAAGCACTCCAGCTTTGCAAAGCTGAGATAAGAGCTCTTGCAGATAAAGGGGGCCCCAGGACACACCACGGGGAGTCCTGCCTGCCCCTGCCACCCGTGTGTCCAGCAGCTCCCACCAGCAGCCCCTCCAGGCGGTTCCCAGGAATCTCCATGCAGTTTGGAGTGTACGAAGCAAGTCCTTCATTAAGTCTACCGTGTTTAACCCTTTATATATCCTGAGTGCCTCCCCAGGTTGGTACCCGACCCTCCTTCCCCACCTCGCGGCCCCGCTGAGTGCAGGACAGAGCCGCACACACCAGTTTGGTGCTGCGGGTTGCAACTCCCCTTGCTGAGATCAGCTAAAGCACCCAGTTCCCTCTAGATTGCACCCCCACTCTGAGAGGAAAGAAGTTCAGGAGAGATCGGAAGCAAGAACCAATTAACTCCCTATCTCTGCTCAGCTCCAGTAACCAGCCTGGGATTTAGAAAGGCTCACTGTTCCACTGCAAGAGCACAGAGGAAAACCCCTTGACCAAGCAAAAATCTCATTTTAAATTAATTATAAACATGCTGACTAGGTGACTCTGTTTTACTTCTCCACGTAATGCCATACGCTCTTTGCTTGCAAAACTGCAATTCATACGGATATCAACAATACCAACAATTATTTCTGAAGCAGCAAAAGGCATCTTCTCTACCACCATGGCAAGGGAGCTCCAGAATATAGTATCATTAGAATTAAAATAATAATACATTTGCCAATAATTTAAGGAAATGAAGAATAAGGAATGAGCATTTTTGAGGAGAGCTGCAATGATCAGTCAGCCCCAATTTGACTGGAGAGTCCTGCATATCTGCGTGGAAAACACAGCTTCTAACCAAACCTCTATAAAAACTGGTAGAGGAGCTCAGAAGAGAAGCTTTAAAATTACCAAATGAAGCTGCCTGCTGAACCTGTCTCTTCAGCTCCTCTGTTGCAGGCTCTGGCAATCTAAAGCATACACAATACTAAGGAAAATCAACATTGCAGTCATGCTTTTTCCATGATTCTTTGTCACTGTCTCCTGAAGTTAGCATCTTATTTACGCCACTGGTATTTCCTCTCCTCTTCATCTGTTTGCCTCCCATCCCTTTCTTCCTCTTCTAAGCAAAAACAAGCTCAATACATTTTAGGTTGATGGTCATCTTTAATTTCCACCATCCTTTTTATTGCCTTTGAGCAAGCAATTATGAGATGAGTAAGAACCTACCCATAAAAGGATGACATTTAATTAACAAACAAGCATTTTACATTTCCAGTGTGATAGGAAAAGACAAGAAAAGATGATAAAAGTAAAAATAAAAATCTGCTATGCAGTAGCACAGCACCATGAGACATTATTACCTGGCATTTCACAGCTGGTGAAATGCCCTCATGTGGGCATACTGCTACAACAGCAACCACTTCTTTCATCAGTCTGCTGTGCCACAAGAACCTAAACATTTTTCTTTAAGATTAAGACTGGATTTAAAACAGTTTCCAAAGATTTAGAAGGTAGGTTTGCTCCCCAGAACCATGCTACAAGGAAAAAAAAATGTTAATTTTAAAGCAGTTAGATTTGCTGTATAGATTCTCATAAATACACAAATACCAAGTACACAGTGGCATGTTGTCATTTTTAACTAAATAAATTTTTTATATGTCTGTGATTTATATCTCCCCCTCTATTGAATAATAAAAATGCAATTACTGTATTCTTGCTGGTCTGCTCTATGTAACAGCTATTTTCTCAAGTGCTTTATTGATGCATCCTGGAAAGGATTACTCCAAATTACTATTTTTTTTCAAAAGAATACAAATATCTGATTACAGTAATAAAATATTAATAAATATTAATACATTACTGCTCAAATTCTTACTTTCAGCCTCAATATTGCTCAATGCATTGCTAATGTTGAGTTGCACTCAACATTTCTTAAGGAAATAGTACATATCGGTTGCTTATTTCATTCAAGTTTTGGACAAATGCTAACCTGCATTTATTGAGCAACTGGGTGGCTGGGCAAGATGCTGCTCAGTATATATCTTTACCATCACTAACCAATGGAGAAATATATGTATTTTGAATTTGTTTGGTGCCTTATATGTCTCCATTAGAATATCCCTACTTGTCCGGCAGAAGCAGGCGCGCAGCCCAGGAGCAGAGCTTGGAGCAAACCCTCCTGTGCTCCCACACCCAGCCCTGGGAAGCCTCTGCCCACTGCTCCTTCCCCTGGAGCAGGAGAAAGGCAAATAAATGCAAACTAACCACTCCAGTGACACCCCAGCCCACCTGGGAAGGTCACATGAGGGCAGCAGGGGTATATACTATGGAGTGAGGTAGTTGTTAATTGCATATTTAATTGCATGACGGCATAGATCTCTGATCATTGGCTGTGAAAGATGCCTTAGCATGTATAATAGTTAGGTGTTCAGAGCGTAGAAAGTACCCTCTTCCTCCTGTTACATGGGTCGTAACAGAGGGGCTTTCTCAAGGCACCTGAGCCCAGGGATGCTTTGGGCATCCGTGCTGCCCTTGCTTGGAAATGCTGAAAATTTAGAAAGTTTCAGTCACCAGTAACTTTTTTTCAAATAAACTTTTAGAGTATCATGCATGTAAATGTTTCCAAACCTTTTAAGCCCTTGTCTAATTAATAAAGAGGATGGGTTTTTTTACTGAAAATAAGAATGTACACTTGTTTTTGGTTAGAATGAAGTACTTTGCCTTAATTAGAAATATGCAGATGGGTTCTTTGGGTTTGAACTGGTAGTACACTAATATTACAGACTGAATCCAAATTTATTTAAGTAATGAAAAATTAATCATCCATCTTCATATACACTCAGTCAGGCTAGACATCACATCTCTGATTCACTGTAATTTATGCCAGAATTGAAGCCTCTGGATGCTCTTTCTGCAGGCATGCTGCATGATGCACAAACTGTATCGTATCTGCTGCTGTTCTAGTTAAAATGATTTTAATTCCCTAAACACCTCAGAACACCATTTTCATTCTTTTCACTCTTTTATAATCTTACTCTGATCCAACCTCATTTTGTAAACTTCTTTTTTTCTAGCAAAGATTATGTGACTGGTTCAGTATAACCTAAAATTCAAGGCAGCAGTTTTCTGAATTTCTTAAACTTGAAAATCTTCATGGGTAGGAATGATTGAAAGAATCAACACCTGAGGAGGAGGTATGAAAGCTATACGTTAAGGACATATGAATGTGGCCAAGTGACAGCTCAGAGTAGTCCGTTTGCAGAAGGAGGTTCATTTTGTGCTCACCCATTTCTTCTTACACTAAGCCAATTAGAAGACTAGACCACGTGAAGACCCCAGGCATGGAGCTCGTGCATCACCTAAGCTGCCTGGTCTAGTCAGGCTCTTCCGTGGGCAAGGACAGGACAGTTAGTGAGGACCAGAATCCAGCAGGGAACTGGTCAGAGCTCGTACAGGAAAGGAGCTCCTTGCCACAAGTGGCATTCATAGTAATTTCACTGCCTTGAGCTTCTCCCTGGCCCTACGTTTCTTCCATTTTGTAATTATCCTGCTTTCCACTATATACACATATGTGGGCCCCTGCAGTAGGTTTCATCGTATGTTGCTGGCACTACAGCTCAATGCTGTCATTGCTGAATCTACACTACTTTGACTCCTCACTGATAGTAAGTGAGGATAGTAAGTGAGTAAATAAATATATTTAGCAGTGATACTCAGAGCACGCTAACACCTGATGAAACGTAGTCCTGTGCAGCGTAACGAGGAGGTCCTTTTGGCCTTGCATCAGCTGCTTCTCTTTGTTCACGTGCTTCTTGATTCTTTGCAAGTGTTCCTCAAGTGCGAGCAGCAGAGAACAGATTTCTTCACTTGAGTCCTGGTTTTGTTAGAGTGGAGGCTGATCGCTTACAGATCAGATGTTCCCTTATGTTAAATCACTAGGTATGCTGATTGTGGTGTGCCAAGTGCTCTAGTAAGTCTCGCTTTTTCCTCTAAAGTTTGCTAAAGCTGAAACACTGGAAAACTATCTAGCTTTCACAATGACTTTTCCTGCTGACCAACTTGCAATATGATCTGTAAAAGCTAGTGGAAAAATATTTAATATTTAGTGGAAAAATATTAAAATATTTTAATAATTAATAGTGGTTTTCTTTTGGCATTGCTACCTGTAGTAGCTCAGCTTGATCATTTCTGAGTGCTTTGCTCTGACACCAACATGAAAAATAGGGAAGAGTCTCATGCTTCTTTTACAGCACAACCAGAAAACACCCCACGGCCACACTTCCTCTCTAACTCATTGTAGTAACTATGAGGTTTCATTGCCCAGGTAGTACTAAACGGCAGAAGCAACAATTTCAGGATGGGTTAAAGGCTGAAGTTGGGAATATCATCACAGTGCAAGTGGTCTTACAAGTTAAGATGCCATGTTTTCCATAACATCAGTGGATGAGTAGGGCAGTCTGCACTTAATTCCTAGATGACTACAGTAACTGAATATTACCAAAGAAGAAATGTCCTTCTATAATTTTCTTACCACTTACACTCTTTTCAAGTAAAATGTAACAGCTTCACTATTGAACTAGAGCAAGAAGAATTTAATAGATGAACTCAAAGTATGAATGGAAGAGAGATGGATAAAAAGCACTTGAACAAATGTGAACCATGCCTTGCCTGGCTTTGATTATGCCCTTCTAAAGAAAGGAAGTGCTCATTGAAGTTAATGAGTATTTTGGTTCCTTATCAACTTATGGATCAAAGCATAGATATAAACACAGCTGGTGTGTGTTCAGCCACATCTTATGCTGCTCAGCAAGTTATAGGATTTCATTTAATTGGGAGGTCTTACAAGACGGATGTTTATGAGGTTAGTTTGAGTTTGATAAAGTAGCAGACATGAGTACTTCAGAACAGAAGTGTACACAGAACACATCTAAAGCTTGCATACAAAGAAGTGCTTTCAACAAAGAGGTAGATAACATTACACAACATATTGTCACTCTTGTGAATTAAATAATAGACGTAATTATTTCCCATGGAAATAGCTTTCCGAAACAGAAGTGATTACAACTTGTTTCTACTCTTGCAAGATACTGCTTCCATTTTACAAACGAAATAATAATAATAATAGAGGTTAATGTTTGATGCCTATCTCAGCTTGTGATGTGTAACTCTTACTGGAACCCCCACAACACATATTTTAGTCCAGCGGGTTGCTTGACTTAAAATATCCTTCTGTCCCCCATTTGACATTTGTTTTAGGGGTAGGCAAAGCAAAGAGAATAGGGAAATGCTGTCTCTAATTCCAGCTAACAGTAAAAGACAGCAGTTTCCTGTCCCCAGGGGCTGAGGAGATCTCATATAAACCTAATGCATCTCTTGCACAAGGCTTGTCTAATTGGATTTACGCAATAAAGTAAAGAAGGAACTAAGGCATCAAAGGTGATAAAAACAAAATAAAATCCATCTGCTTGTGGTGATATGGGGGTGGGGGAGGAAAGGCTCAGCAGTAAGTGATGTGTAAAGAACTACGGCCACTTGATTTCTGATGAGAGCATTAGTTCAGTTTTCAGTTACATCTAAGCTGGAGATGCTGAGCTAAACTCTTTTCTAGGTAAGCAAAGTTCCCCTTCCCACAGGCCCTCATAATAAAGAGGAAATTCATAATAAAGAAGAAATTCTTGTGAAATCTGTGGCATTTCATGGAAGCAAAAGCTGGTATAGGATGAGTCTCTTATGGCCAAGAGCGCATCAAACCATTTTTAATACTACCAACAGCAGGTAGTGTAGTGAAATGTTCTGATCACCTGAACGGGAGCTTTGGCTTTCAGGAGAACAGAAAAAGTTGTGCTGAGTGCTTGTGAAGATCTCATTCTTAGTCATTGGAGGAATGCCCCTGCAATGCAAGGAATGATTTGCATCACACTGCACCTCTGCCTCTTTATTACACTCCTGCTGAAACAGAGCTCTCGCTAAGTTCCTACGAATCTGGACTAGGACGGATATTTTTAAGTAAAACTGCAAGCACTCCTTTTAGAAAATATTGCATGGCCTCAGAATGGAAGAAATGCATCAATTCTGTTCTTTCAGTATTTTCCCTGTCTACTGGGACCTTGTGACAAAATGCCATTGAATGTCTCGTGAAAAGTATTAACATGAGAACACAAGCTGTACTAGGAGTTGCTCCCCTAAGCTCTTCTGTCTAATGCAGAAAACTAAAGCAACAGTTACAGCCTCTTTGTGGAAAGGTGTATTGGGTAAGAAAAGGATCTATGGTGTGAAAATGGAAAACAAGGATAGAACTTTATTTTAATATTTAATTTTATTTTTTTCTCACTAAGAGTCCTTTATCCAGATCAAAATATGCTCATTTAGTTTTTAATCATGGAATTTTATTTCCTGAGGGAAAAAAATTAATTGCCTTCAAACTACTGGGATTATGACTATGAATTTTCCTCTTTGGCCACCAGGTGATAGTATAGCACAGCTTTTTCTTCCACCAACAATTGCAAGAGGTCAGAGAGCCACATGAGGACAGCAATTTTAGTCACATAACCACAAAGAATCATAATACCACAGAAACTGAAATAGTTTATGTTCATTAATAGACTAGCAGATGCCTCTGTATAGAACTGCAGGTCATTGCCCTAGTGTAGGTCTTTAAAAAGAACACTGTACTCACAGTGTAACTTTAATCCTTAAAGAAAAATAAAATGTGTAGAATGCTTTGAACAGGATGAAGTTCTAGCCAATCATCTCCATTTTTATATATGACATACCTAGATATCACCTAAAGAATTTGGGGTTACAACTGCAGGCATAGGACTTACAATACTAAGAAAAAGCATTTGAAGAAGCTGATGTATGTTATTTCAGGAAAATGTGAAATTCAGAAAAATAATCTGAGGATTTTAGATCAGATTTGACAACCAGAATGAAACAAATGCTGAGGAACGAAGCTTAAAAAGATTCTTTTCTGGAATTAGAATAGATGTGAAACGTGTATGTGATGCATATTTTAGAATTCAAAGATGAATAAAACTTGTTTTGCAAGAAAATATTTGATACTAATCCTTGAATCCTTTAAAAATGGTTATTGCAGGCAGTTCTGAGAAAAAAAAATTAAAAAAAGCTCTGTCTATAAGTATAGGATGATCACTCTTCTGTGGAGAGGAGGCTGACCAACAGAATAAAGTAAGAGTATCTTAACGGAACTGATTAATTTCATACCCAATACGAGAAACCAGTTATATCTGGAATTCAGCATCTTATATCTACTGTTAGCTTGGGATTTGAACAAAAAATGTATTGAACAAAAAAAGTGTTCAATATCTTTGCAGAAGACAGCACCAGATTTGGGGAGCAGAAGAAACACAAGCATTTGGTTCTGTGTGACATTAAATCCCAGATCAGCTGGCAAGACTGGAAGCTTTTTTTCCAAAATGACACTTGGCTTCTTTTTCTTCTTGACATCCTCTGCTTATTTTCTCTCACTGGGCCCTTCTACGACAGAATAGCAGGCAGAATTTCCCTGGGGCTGTTTGCAAATCCAAATAAAAATTAAGTGCTGTGCTACACCGTGATCACATCACAGAGGGGCACTGTTGGCTTTGGTTACAGTAACTGCCCTGGAAAACGGTCTAGTGTATAAAGGATCTATGTACACAGCTCTGCATCAGCCAAACAAGCTGCTCTACTCTGACATTCAAGAGTGCTTCAGAGCTAGACAGCAAAAAGTGACTGTTTTCTAATTCTTGGCTTTTACATGGAACTTCTCTCACCATTTGTGAAATTGCTTTGGAGATTTATTCACTGGGATCTAAGAGAGAATGACTGGCTTGCATATGTATACAGACTACCCCAATGTGATTTTTATCAATCTGAATAAAGTTAGAGGCAGCAAATAGTGCCTCATTTATGGGTCCTGCTTCTTGCAGTTCTCAGCAGGCATAACATGACACTGAACAAAATAGTGAGTTTTTATCCCTTGCTTCAAAATCATGAATGCTGCATGCAACCTAAGGCAGTAGATAACGATCTCAGTTACTGTAAATAAACATGGAGTGGAAAACAAAACAAAACAAAACCTCTAGTAGCTTCAACAGATTTATATTTGGTTGGTTCCACTTGGGTTCAACTGTCACAAAACTTAGACTTGAAACTGGCAGATGAAGAACATTACTGTGAAGATCCTGGTCACTGCACCAGATAAAATTATAGTACTGGCCTCCTTTTAATGGTGTTCTTGCCAGCTAGTACTTTTGCCTTGAGTATTTTTTAAAATAGTCCTCTGAAGGCAATTAAAACAAAACAAAACAAAACAAAACAAAACAAAAAAGACAAGGAGAACAAACAGTTTGTACTCAGTAACCCAACACAAGCAGGGCTCCTTTCTGAGAAAGGATTAACAAAGAAGATAAAAAGCAGAATGAGACGGCAATTAATGCTGTTATCAGAAAAGTCATCAGATTAACTTGGTGAGTCCTCTATTTAATGTGATATACTGTAGATAGGCATTTGAAAGAATCTGCAGGAATTGGAAATAAGCATTTTGAGTAGGGCAATGGAAATATAAAAGGCTGGTCAAGATTTGGACCACAGGTCAAACTTCACAGGACTGTGCTGCATTTCTAGCTGTGAGATATGTCACTTGGTCCCAGGAAAGACCCTCTCTTTTTATCTCTGTTCTCATCCCTTGCAGAAGTTAGGCACGTGAAGCTTCCAGCAGACTAGTCAAAACTGAAGTGATAAATCATTTCTATTTTGCAGATCAACGTGGATATTAAGAAGCAAACTTCAGCAAAATTAAATGAGCAGCCTGGGTCAGAGAGAAAGAAAAATTAATTTTCTTGCAGGCAAAGGAACTGTGCTGGGAGTGTCCTTCTTGATGATAGCTACAAACTTCTGAGAAGTCATGGAATACCAGGTAACTAATAGTGCGTTTTGACAGAAAATGTAGTAGGATTCCTGAAGAATTTCAACTAATTCATATAATAGGATTTGCTTGCTGGGGAGTTCACTCCAGTGAAAGGAATGAAGTGTCACTAACTTGCGGAACTTTGTACAGTCCATAAGGAACAGAAAGTAAAACAATGAGTAGGCAATAAAAATTGTGCAACACTAAAATGGACCGTCTTCTACAGCTCATATCAAGTATGCACCAAGAAGAAGATGGAAACAGTCCTAGGACAAGATATCTGGTTAAAAAAGAAAAATAAATTCTTGCCAAAAGATGTCCTTTTCCTGTGCTTTATCTCTTAGCCTTGCTTAGCCAAAGCCCCTGAGCACACAAAGGAAAGGAGACCATGTTATTGTCATTCATCCCTCCACTTAGTCCTTTAGTGCTGCCCTTAGCATTTTCCACCATTCCTTCCTGTCCTGCCTGTTCCTCTCCGCTTCCCCCTCTTGTTCTGCTCCTTTTGTGCCCTGCTCCCCACTGGGCCCCTGTTCTGCCTTTTGTTGTGTCCCTTGTGCCCGTGTGTGTGTGTCCGTGTGTGTCCGTGTCCGTGTGTGTGTGTGTCACCCCTCCTCTGCCGGCCTCCCCGGCTTCTGCTTCTTCTCCCTGTCCACCCGGCCACTTCCTGCCGTGCAGGCCGCTCCGCTCCGCCATGCGCAGCTGCTGCTCTTCCCGCCACCTCCACCACTCCCGCGGCTGCTCCGAAACACTTGTGGCCAGCCCCACTTCCAAACAATGAGGCTCTGACCTCTTTCCCCTGGGAGAAGATTTCACAGCCAAACACGTCTTGCTGGCAGGAGCTTTTCCTGATATTCAGCCTGTTTCCCTTCTCCCATTGCTTCTACTTAAATCTCTTTATATTGAACTAGCAGCTCGTGCCCCAGGCTGGGTGTTTATACCCCTCCTTTTCTGATGCAAGCAAAAAGAGGACTCAAACACACATAGCAAGGCCACGGTGAGCAGGGCACCCTCGTAATGCACAGCGCTGTGCATCCAAGTAAGCGAGATCCTATCAAACCCACGAGGGACAGAACAAACACTTTCCATAATGAAAAATAGGCCACGTGCCTTACAAAAATTCACCGAGGGCCAAGTCTTGATCAGTTCTTATCCGTCTGAAAGAAGCATATTAATACAGACAGCTGTGTCAACAGCCTAGGAGCCAGGGGCTGAGTGGATCCGAATTCCTGGAGGAGCTGGACAGTGATAGGAAATAGGTGCATGCGAGGGGCCCAAACTGAGTCAGGTCTGAAGCAGAGAGGTTGGAGTCTGGAAGGGACAGGGGCAAACACGGAGCTCGGAGGGAGTGCAAACCTGCAGGTGCTGCTGCTTGGCCTCTCAAAAGGAAGGGGAGATGCACGAAGGGAGAGGGGTGGGAGAAAGTTCAAGCTGCCTGGACACAGGCCAAGGGGGCCGAGAGTGACCTGCAGGAGGATAAATGTGCTGAGTAGGGTGACCTGTGAGCAGTCAGCAGTTGCATCCCTCCCAGGGGCTCACCAGAACAGACTGTAAAAGTGAGTCTTCGCAGTTGCCTAATGTCACACTTTAAGCACCATCTAAAAGCACACTTTAAGCAAAAGAACTATCTTTTGGCCAAGTATCTAGAAATTGTCCCACAGAATAGAACTAGTACTTATACCTTTAAGTCCAATGTACAGTTTTTGAAGCAAGCAAGTCCATGTATGTCTCGATGGCTTATGTGAAATTAAAGAGGTTGTCTACCTGCTCAAATACCATTCAGGTTCCTTCTTGCTCACTTCAGTGAGGTGGTTCATAGAAAACGTCCAGCAAGCATCACCAGATGTAACACAGGGAGCAGAATCCTACACAGGATTCTGGCCACAGGATGGGGAGCCGTGTGGAAGAAGGAAAGAGGGATCATGACTCACCCTGTTGTCAGGGGCAAGGCATGAGCCTAGCTTAGCTACAGAAGGAATGACGCTCTCAGCAGGCACCTTCTTCCTCTTCTCCTGTGTTTTAAAATGTGTTAAGCAATATGTACTCATTAGCGCATTGTAAGTGCTGTTCATTTTCTTAGTCTAGACAGGCTTTTCAAGCAGACACGCCGATCCGCCTTGAGGTGTTTTGCCAGGCCAGACCTCAAAAGCACCTCTCTGAAGCTCAAAAGACAACTTCAGCTGGTAATACTGGATCTTATTCTTCATGATTAAAGTAACTTTCACAGCAGCCAAAATAAGCCAAAGTATTAGGACTACCAAAACAACAAATATCGCTCATTATGAGGGTACTGAACACCATAACAGATCCCGTATAGTATAAATCAACCTCATTGCATCTACTTAATGAAGCTACAGCTGTTTATGGCAGCCAAAGACCTGCCCTAACATTTTTCCTGCTTTTGCATGTACCTAATCCAACATTGCAACTTTCTTCCTTATTTTTTTCCTGCCATTCTTATATTTTTTCCCTTAGAGAGCTTCTTTAGACATAGCAAAGGCTGCTTTGTACTTTTTCTGTCTAGCCTCCTGTTTCCCTCGCTGCTCCCCCATGCAGTAATTTGTGAGGGAGGGGGGAAGGTAAATCAGAGCCACATGTTCCCTTTAGAAGCTTTAGATGAAGGGTAGCAGTTGTACAATTTGCTGTGTGTTCACCAGGAATATTCAAAATGTTGTGAAACTTAGAGAATTACTGCTGTACCAGGATGCTCCCTCTGCTCAGCATGTAAAGCTCAGGTGAGCTGCTCCCAGCAGTAAAGAGGTGGCTGAGTGGTGTGATGCATCTCAGTGCTTGAGGCAGAGGCCTTTCCCCATGATAAGCTGGGCCCTATTCAGCCCACTAATTGTGCTGTGCACTGATAAAGTGAGCAAACTAGGTAAGGCTCTGAAAACAGTCTGACCAGGTATGTTACTGCTGTAGTGAAAAGAGATGATTGGTTTTATTTCATTACTGGAAAAACAGAGGAAGTGTGGGGGGGAAATTTGTTATTCAAGGGAACCATATCATACATGGAAATCTGAAAACAATGTTTTGACTTAAAGAGTGTGTTTGTATCTGTTTGTGTTTTCACTCTGGCTCCCTCACACTCTCTTGATCCCCTCTACTGAGGAGGGAAATGCACAACACTTAAAATGCTGGTTACATCCCATCATAGAAGATATGGCCCAATGATTTTCAACAGCTGTAGTACACATTGCATTGTTACTACTTGATCAAAGAAATAAATCCTATATTAATGTTGTGCCTTGGGACTTAGTCCACTGAGTCACAGCATTGCAGCTCAGGATTTATTCCACTGAGGTCAAGAGCATCATTCTGAAATGATACTTGTGTAAGTGGAGAAAAAAAAATCTATTTTATTCTGGCTCTTGTATCAGGTTCCAGAGATGCTATTTAGCATTTTTCCTGCAGACTGACCATTAATCCACCTATCAGTAGGTGAAAACTACAAGACAAACTGACTCTTTAACTTTCCCTCTTGCCAGATATTTTTAGAAACTTTGTGTTTCATCACATACTTCCATAGTCTTGGCTATCTATTGAGGCTACATATGCACAAATACACACATGTCCTGCACTCACATCCACACCATGAAATGAGTTGGGTTCACAGCTCATTTTAGTGTTTCAGGCATTTTTGTATTAGAGTTGCTGGTCAGTGCTGGTTTTTAACATAATTGCTTAACATTAGTGTTCTCCTGAGTATTTCAGCCAACTGTTATCAACAACCTTTAATGAGGAAATGTTTGAAGAGCACTTAGCAATTCTGGATTTTTCAAACATTATTGTTAGCCCTTTTCAAAGATTAGGGCTTTTTCTGCGAAATTGAGAGTGTTAGAGGGACTTAAGTGCTTTTGAAATCGGTATTGCAGCATTTCATCCAGAGCCAGTTCTGTTCATCTCAGAATGAAGGACTTGGTGAATGTTTTTTCACACCTTATATTAGGCTGTGAGACCTGCAGAGCTTTTCTGAAACTACTAGAACTGATTATCAGTGAATGATACCTGGAGATACTGCTTTGAAGACAAACGAAGCTCTTAGTCATACAGCACAATGTTTTTGTACTTCTCTCGGATGCTTCTGTTGCCTATTCCAAATTTTGAACAAGACATCTCATGCTTTGCTGTAGGCCTTTTTTGACAGGAGGCACCTGAGCACAGAGTAAGGCTCATCCATGCAACTATCACCCTTTTAATGGAAAACTACCATGTAAAGCTCAAGCTGGTATTTTCACCAGCTTGCTGACACAAGGGCACACTAAGTTACAACACAGTGAACTTGGCTATGAGCTAAAGGGACATCAGGTGCTTTCACGACCATCAGCTACCCAACATAAGCCAGCCTAACTCTGAGGCTGCCATCTTTCTTTCTCTGAGGGACAAGCAAGCTCAGGTTATTTCATCATAATTCACTCTGTAAGAATGTGTGCACAGGCGTCTCTGATGCACTGGGAGTTTCACCATCCTTTGATGATTTAATGCGTCTGTACCCTGAGGACAGAAGTAGGTATTCTTGGTTTTCAGACACAACTTCTGATCTTTTTAAAACTCCCTTCTTTCCTTTCCTTCTTGCTCCCTTAGCACAGGCTTTGATCAGGTGACGTGGCTCTGGGAAGCTTTCCCACTGTGGAGATAGTTACTCCGTTACCTCTGTTACCGTACATTTGTTTAATTAATTGCTCATTTTGTTCCTGAGCTGTTGTGCTGGCCTGGTGCACTTAAGGTATGCATGAGTGCCTAAAAGGTGACAAGGCTCCTAGAGATGACTCTGTCCCTTTCATTTATTTATAGAACTTGGGCACATGATCCCTTATTAATTCCAGGCTCGGTTAGTTCAGCCTGGCTTGAGATAGTGGCATAGGCTCCAGGTTCTTGCAGCTGGCACTGGTGGCACATTAGGCAATAAGGTCCACACTGCAGAGCAGGACTGATCAGAAAGATGATTAAGTTTTACAAAGGACTTGAATTATGGACCTGAAGGTGCACAGAAGCCCTAAGCCACTGTACATTCTTTCTTTAAATACTGTGACTTCTTAACAGAGGTAATGATGAGTGTTTCCATCAAGGCTTTTATTATTCCTCAAGAGGCCAAAATTTATCAGGATAGACTTTAAAATGAATTTGCAGTGTAGAAGTTATTAGAATCTACTTAGTGAGCAACTTCTTTCTTGCCCATCAGCAAGCCATGTATTAGGAGCTTCAACAACACTAGCTGATACATGACATCTTATCAGTATCTGGGCTTAAATTTCAGCATTAGATTTTGGCAAAAATTGGCGGCCATTTCTTTTGGTGGCAAACAGCCTCAAGTGCTTGTGCTTATTGCTGAGCTGCCTTCCTAGCTGTGCCAATGTAGCTTCTACTGGCACCATGCCTTAAGAAGAACCAGGGTCACTTGCTTAGTCCATGAGTGTTGTTTTGGCCAATACTGCTGCTACAAGTACTCCTCACTGGATGGGGTCCTACAAGTCAGTCCCCCTGGGATCTTTGCTCTTTTCAGCGCAAAGGCAACTTCAAAGCTTGTCCAAGTTGGCAGCTGGGGATTTCTAGGTGCAGCTAGTCCACATTCCCTGTTCACAGTGTGCGTTCAAGCTGGGATACTGTGGTGTGGGGATGTGCTACACCTGGGTAAGATCAGGTCTATAGAGCTTTTGCTAACATATACTTGGAGAGAAGGGGATGAAAGGAGTTGACAGGGAGTTGTTCTCTGTGGTAAAGC
>JAVCKT010006923.1:0-16102 GCA_032273925.1 Rhynchotus rufescens
CCTGTGGGTTTGTGGTTTTTTTTTTTTTTTTTTTTTCTCATTTCTTTTCTCTGTTGGCTGAATTTTAGGAAGTTCATGTGGTTTTGCATATCATTTTTTAATTGCATGGTTTCTGTTTGCTTTCCAACTTTTCATTAAACAGGAATGTCACTGTGAATGTGATATTGTAATAAATAGAAATTACCAGCCTGGATTAAGGCCGGGGGCGGGGGGGAACATGCAATTTTAGGCATCAAGTTGATTTCTTAGAATCTACTTAAGATTTGGTTACATTATAACAATGCATCTAAAGAAGTTAAGATGCAGAATTTTTATCTTGTTTCTTGAAGTTTGTAAGAATGGCAAATAGTGGGTGCTACTAAATTGTCTCCTTCTGACAAAGGAGTTAATGTCTGCGTGTGTCTATGTCCATGTGTTTAATACTATAATCAAGTTCTTTAAGGTGGAATTAGCAGTTTACTGTGGTGGTCTTAAGCAACTGGCATAACCTGTGAGGTTTTTGTCATTTTTTTACTTATTTGTTCTAGAATTATGGCTTGAGTCTTATTTTCTCCTTTTTAAGAATCAAGTATCAGTGCAGTCAGAGTTCCTAAGATTAGCTTAGGTGTGGTGGATGGATCTATCAAATACGACTCATAGACACTGAGAAGAAGCCTAATAGTAGGTGGAAGAGTAAAGGGAGGAAGTTTCCATAGCCCTGCCTGCTGACAGAGGGGAAAGCCTGGAGAAGTTAGGTTAAGCCATAAAGTTGACTAGTTTAAATATCCATCTTTTTACTTTATTGTAGTTAATAATGATCAAAGACAACCTAATCACAAAACTGTCTCTCTTTTAATTATTTTTTCTCTTCCCCCTCTTCTCTTCTTTCAGCTGATTCCAGAATTTTATGAAAATGATTCAAGTTTTCTAGTAAACAGTTTGAAGTTGGACTTGGGAAAAAGACAAGGTGGAAAGACTGTTGAAGACGTAGAGCTTCCCCCTTGGGCATCAGGTGACAACATTCATTCATACAAATAGCTTGAGTATCCTCACTGTCCCTTTCCTAAACTAATGGTTCTTTTTTCTCCAGAATGTTGCCTCTGTTTTCTTTCAGAGGATTTTCTTCATTTTAAACATTGTGATCATTGATAGTTGCCTTTAATTTTCCAAACAAAACGAAGGCTTGAATGTGTGTGGCATTTTTATTTGTTATTTTGAGTAGCAACAGAGATGATATTCAGTGATAAAAGGAGGTGTCTTCTCTAATCTTTCTCTTGCCAGGTCCTGAGGACTTTCTTCAGAAATGCCAGGAGGCTTTGGAAAGTCAGTATGTATCGGAACATCTCCATGAATGGATTGACATAATATTTGGCTACAAGCAGAAAGGAAGTGAAGCAGTTGCAGCTCACAATGGTAAATGTGCTTTGATACAGAATAAGCTGGATATTAAAGTATGTTATTTGTGTAATTAGGCAGATAGTAAAAGCATAACCTAATACCTGCTCTATTTCAGGCATTTATGACTATGCTTTGATTGCCTCATCCTTAAGGGGTCACTGGGAGTAGTCACTAATCTAGTAAAGTCTGTTCCCTTTGTGGTGATTTGGAACAGGCTGCCCAGGGAGGTTGTGGAGTCTCCTCTGGAGAGGGAACCTCCAGAGATCTTCCAAACCCTCCTGGATGCCACCCTGTGCCCCGTGCTCTGGGTGTCCCTGCTGGAGCAGAGGGCTGGACTAGCTGATCTCTAGAGGTCCCTTCCAACCTCAACCATTCTGGGATTCTGTGATTTGCATCTTTGTAGGTGCACTTAAATAGTAAGGAAAAAGCAGATTCCTCAGCATTGCCATCATTCGTTCACCCATCTGAATGGGAATAAAATACTGAAATTAAAGTTTTTCCAGTTGCAAATGACAGGCAGTAGGAGTTTCTGTGTACCCATGCACTAAACACTTACACACTGCAACTGCGGGGCAGGAATTTCAATTGATTTATATTTTTCCGAGAATACAGGCCAGGAAAACAGTAAGGTACTGATTCTTAAGATTGGGAATGGAGGAAAAAGAGTGCAGGTGCCTGGCTGTGCCCTGCGTGCTAGGGAGCATCCCCAGCAGGGCTGCTGCTGTAAATGCTTGCGAAGGAGCACGGCGCCCTGTGCTTGCTCTCCCCATTTGGTTTATTTCTCTCGACCTAGTGAAGATGTTGAATTCACCTGGGGGGTCTGGAACTAGCTTTGAAAATCTGCCCATCTTTTGAGGAAATGTCCTCTTTTAAAAGAGTTAGCAGGTCACATTGAAAGGGTGAAGACACTTTATTCCAGAAGGTCCCAATCCCTTTAAAGGCTACAAGCAACAGGCAATAAGAGATGGTGATTGGTAAGCAAAGCATCTGAGCAGCGAGATAGGACAAGCTTTGGAAAAAAAAAAAGGGGAAAAAAAAAGAATAAAAAGAAAAGAAAAAAAAAGAATAAAAAAAATAAAAAAAAGAGAAAAAAAAATATACGCACAACCGTAAGCAGCTCTTTATTTTGGTAGTCATTGCTTTTAATTTATAAGCTTTGACAGCATAATACTGTTGAATTATGCTATCCCCCACATGTTGTCTTTTAAGTTATGGCTGGGTTTTTTAGGTTTGTAAGAATTGGTTACCATATGATAGGATGCACGTAGTGTCAGTCACAACGTGGCAGGACTTGTGGTAAGGCAGGTGGGCACTGAATTATGATATCCATGTATTTCACACAGTGAGGGGACTTGCCAAGCACAGCAGGCTTCTTGTACCAAAATGTGGATTTTCGTTAGTGCAATGACCAGGAGCGTAAAACACTTCTGAGTATGAGGGAAGGACTTAAGCGTGAGTGTAACTATGTCAAAAGGCAAAATGGATGGTTTTGTGCCAGCTCCTCAGAGTAGTTCTGTGTTTTTAGCCCCTGTCCTCACTGTGAAACAACTGCAAATGCAGCAGCTTATTATTTAGATAAAATAAATAAAGGATTGGGTAGACTCTTGCTACCTGTTTTTACCTGTCCAGAGAACAAGATACTGAGATCTGTCACTCGGGCAGTAGCATTTTGTCTTGACAAAGCCTGGCAGAGATCTGATACAGTATATCAAATATACCTTGATATATAGTATATCAAGTATACTTTGAAAGGTTCTTCCTTTCAAGGAAGTCGTAGTTGCATAAGGCTCAAATAGGGCTTGGTGGCAGGAGTGACTTACTGTGAAGCTTTCTTTGGGTCTTTTAGAAATCATAAACTTTCCTTGAAGTCCAAGATTAAAATGGCAAAATTTCAAATTATCTTGCCTGATGCAGGACTTAGCTGCTCAGGTACAACTCAGTTGAGTAAAAATACAACATGTTTACACTAGGTGCATAAGCCAAAGAAAATAAATCTTTTCTATCTACGGTGTACAAATCTATCTGTCTGTTTTTTTTTTCAGTGTTTCACCCATTAACTTACGAAGGAGGAGTGGATTTAAACAGGTAATTAAAAAGAAATCAGGATATTTTTAAGCTAGTCAGCTATATTTGTCAGTATCCCTCCAGGTTCCCTACTGTCTCAATACTCTATATATGAATTATGTAGATATTACATTTTATATTCCACAACAAGCTATCAACCAGTGTCAGGTTGTCAATATTTTGAAAGCCTGAAAGCTTTTTCAGTCTGATTTCTGTGAAATTTTCATTACTTTTTAATTGAGGAGCGTGCTGTCACTGAACAGAAAACCATGGAGCAGCTGCCATAGGAGTCCCTGTCACATCTGTGAGAAATCAGCTCCCTCTCAGTGGGGCTGCAGCACCTGCACGTGCAGGAAAATCATTTTTGCCTTAGTTCAGTGTCTGTTGTTGTGTTTTCCTCACTCCTCTCCCTTTGCAGTATAATGGACCCCAACGAAAAGGTGGCTCTGCTGACCCAAATCTTGGAGTTTGGGCAGACGCCGAAGCAGCTGTTTACGATTCCTCATCCGCAAAGGATCGTGCCCAAGCTGAAGAGCTTCCCTCGATCCTCCAGTCACAGCGTTTCCACAGCTGAGTCGCCAGGTGAGCGTCGGGCAGGCAAATTGAGGGCACGACTCATGTGTTTGGAGCAGATCTTTGTCTTCATCCCATGGGATCTCATTATGTAACTCTCCTGGCCACTCGCCACTTTCCGTATAAACCGGTTCCAAGTAAATGCAGGAACCAACTGTGAAAGAACAACTGCCAAGGCTAGTTTTAAATTTGAAAATGTAGGCGTTATTCTGAGCATTTGCCTTATGAGACACGTTCTGCATTTTCCCTTATAAGACCTTTCCAACGGTCTCCGCGGGGATTGGGCAAGGTCTGTTCCCGACATTGTGGGAGGGCATCTTCCCCTGGCATTTCCTGCCTCTTCAGAGTCAGGCTGATGTGAGAGCAGCTTCAATGACTTTCTCTGCAGCTACTTGAAATGTTATTTAAAAAAAATAAATAAAAGTCAGTTTTTAAACAGGGACATGTCTTTCAGCCAGTCAGTTGCCCTGGTCTAAATGAAGCCTAAGCAGCTGATTTCAGCACGTGGATGTGAGTGCTTTTCTCCTCTTCCATGACTTCTGAGTGAAAATCTAGGAAGTCCCTCTGCTCTCAATATGTAGTGCAGGGACAGTGTTAACTGAACAGCTGCCTCTAAAACAAGCAGCAGGTATTTAATGCTGACTGAGACATCTGTTGGAAGTTCCTGTATTAAATGTACTTCTAGATTTGTATTTGCAACTTTCAACTGTCTCGTTATTCATAATTAATCTTTTAATTTCCTACTTCTGATGGAACTCCATTGTGGCATTTTATTGTAGTTTCTCCAAATGAAGAATCATTTGAAGACTTGGCAGAAGAAAGCATAACACTTGCTTGGAATAATATGGCCAAACTACAATTGCACGAGCAATACAAAATTCACAAAGAGTAAGTTCAACTTTATCTTTTGCGCTGTCTTGTTCACAAAGTTGTTTCACTTAAACGATGGGGAAAGAGAGATGTGTAAGGTGCTAGGGACACTCGTGTGCCAGTCTGATGGCAAATGCTTATTGTGTGAGACTGTTTGGTTCATGTGATTATACAACTAGCATTCACGAGGGACTATCAGCCCCCAAGAGGTATTTATCAGCTTGGTTTGCCTGTTTGTACACCTCCAAAGCTCTGCTCATCAATGTTTTAGTATCTAAAGCAGATATCAGTTACTGCTCTCTAAAACTGTTATAGCAGCAACTAAACAGAGATAGAAAGGTAAAGATCCAGACCTATTTCTAAAATTCAGTAATCATTTACACTTCCTTATGACTGAAGTCCTGTCCTAATCTAGTTGATAGATACATTTTTTTAGACTATTAAGGCTGCAACAGTGCCCAGCTTGGGGAGGAGAGATGCAGTAATTCTGTTCTTGAGTTTTGTGGTATTCAGTATCTGCTTGGAGGAAAGTTTCTGACTCATGTTGTTTATCCCCAGCTGAGAAGGTGGGATGTGAATCTGTTCATCCTTTGATACAGAATAGATCTAGGACATTCTTTTTGATGAGGATGAAATAACTGACAGAACAATATGGGGGACTTATATTTGTTTCACGTACTGTACCAAGATGCACCTTTTTGTCTGTAGGCATGTAACAAGCTACTGTAGTGCTTTTAATTTCTTGAATTCCTAACTCTTGCAGAGATCAAATAACCAATTCCAGCTATCATAAGTAATCAATTTGCATGATGGTGGTTAAACTTCAAACCCTATGAGATCACCTATAAGCTTCTTGTATTAAACAGGGCAATAACTGGAATAGCAGTCACCTCCAGTGGGTCTTCAGTTTTCACTACATCCCAGGGTGAGTATTACTGCAGAGGGATTTTCTAGCTGCTGCAGTGCAAAGCTTTCAGTTATAGGTTATAGGTTTCAGTTATAGTCTGATAATGTTTTGTGAACAGAATACTATGATATTTTCAAAAATAGTTGAAACTGAATCCACATCTTTTCTGAGAGCGAAATGGGATTTTTGAAGAATCCTCCAGGTCTAGTTTTGCCACACCTATGAAAGGGGTGGCCCTAGCCTTCTATCAAATGCAAGACTTATCTTTACTTCATACTCTGTTCCCTTTATCCTTCTGAGGGAGAATTTTCAGTATTCACCTATAAATGTGAACCCTCTTGTCTGTCTGACTTCTGGGTTGTTAGCTTTGCAAGTCACCTCTTCTGTGTGTTTTACTTAGCTAATTCCTGCGCCTCTGAGTAAATTTATTTTTGTGTGGATTTATTTATTTTAGATCACCCAGAATCACTGATTTCTATAGTGTCTGAGTCCAGAGCTGGGTAACTTCTCCCTTCAGACACCAGGGTTCTCTTGAGTTTGGTGAGCTTGGGACTCTGTAACTCCTGCAAGGCAGCCTAGGTGCAGGTCTGACTTACAAGCCTTAACATAACAATGGTTATGAGAAATCCTTACCTGCTTTTTATAGTTGAACATCAGAATATTCAAATTAGAGGAAAGTTATTCATTTCTACAATGCAAACCAGTTATTTTATCCTTTGCTTATATTGCCCTTTATTCCTAGATTCAACTTTGAAGATGTTTTCCAGAGAATCCAAAACCCTCCAAAGAAGCGTGTCCTTTTCAAACATGGTGAGGCACTGTCGGAATAAAAGTGAGCTCCTTAGGAAACTTTGGAAAGCTCTGCGTGTGGAAGGCTCTTAGCCTGCCTGGATGCCTCTTCTCTTCCCTTGCCTGCACAATTGTTTTCTGTGTGAATAATTTACCAGGGTGAATTGAGACTGTCCTGCCAGTAGCAACAGAGCCCATCTTGTGAATGTGAAAAGGAAGTATTGACGGGCTGCACTTTCCCTTCTGTGCTGCTAGCTCTGTTTGGGATTGCTCTGCTATCTAGGGAATGTTCTGTAGCAGACAAAAATAGCCTGGCATGGGTGGACACATCTTCCTAAACATCCTGCAGAGGTCATTATGCCCAAAATTACAACACTTAAATTCTCTTCTGCATTGGTGCTAATGCTGCTGTTCTGCTGGTCCAAGTGTTGGAAGACTGCAAGGTAATCAGTAGGGAGAGACTGAGCACAGGGACTGGAATTTATACCGTGTGAGTTTGGAGCCAGCTGCTTCTGATCATCAGTGATCTCAGCAACTTTGGAGCAACGTTTTTCTGCTTTTAAACCAGAATTTAGAGAGGTTTTCTATATTGGGTTTTCTGTGCGTGAGTGCTATGGCCCAACCTGCACATTAAAGATCTACCTGCAGGGGTCCTGGCACTTGCACTGAGGTGATTCCCTGAGGCCTAGGCCTCCCTCCCTGCCCTCATCCCGGGACAAGGCGGCTGGGAGCCCCGGCCTGCCTGGCGCAGGGCGCTGCGGAGCGGCAGGAACCAGACCCGCGCGTGGGTTCCCATACAGCCATCCCAGGGCTTTAGCCCAGGCAGACTTCAGGATTTTGCTTCCTGGTGCTGTAAAAAGGAACCTCTTCTCCAGGCCCAACCAAAGTCAATTTCTTAAGTCAACCAGATGTACTTTGCTTTTACTTTTTTTAGTGTGTTTTTTTTTATTTATTTTTTTTCTTACTACTTTTAGTGCTGATGTGTTCTAGCACTACCAGGAGCTGTAGTCTCTTATCCTCCAAGTGCTTAAATGTTTACTGTTTTCTAAAGCATACCCAAGACATCAATAGTAATGATACAAGTAGAAGTGTCAGACTGAATTTTTTTTGACATTTCCAGTGATGGTGGTGAACCAGTAGAGTTGTCTGTAAAGAATCTTTCGTGTTGGGCATGACAGAAATTAGAAAATGGCATTTGCTAAAGGAGCATGAGCAGCAGAGGAAGGCTGTAGGTAGCCACGTGCATCCAGACCTGCCACGTGGCTGACAAGCCGGGAATGGCCCCGTTTTCCCGGAGGGAGGAATAAGGCAGCACGTTCTTACCTGCCAGGGCCTGGAAGCAGGAGATCCCTCGTAGCTCCGCATGCATTTCTGAACGTTAGTGCTGCCCTTGTGCTCCTAAGGATTCACCAGCTTTGCCTTATAGCATGTTTAGTATCCTGCTTACCGTTTTTGTCTTAAGTAATGTTCACATGACACCAGTTTGCTGTTAGGGCCAAACATGAACTCTCTTGTTCTCCGAAAGCAAGTTAATGTGTTTTTAGTTGCTTGGGGGGTAGAAGTTTCACGCTGCTTTCTTTGACTTTTTCTTGCAGGTCTTGTCGTCCTGTTTAATCTTACCAGGAGATACCACTGTCATATGTTCTTCATGGGACAATCGCATGTGTGTATTTACCTCCTACTGGCTTTGCTGAGTTACATTGAGTGGCTTGGTAATTATGTTAAGGTTTTTAGATAATAGCACAGAAATTCACTGTTTATAAGCAGTGACCCTAGCTCTACATTTTAATAGGTTCCTATTTAGAAATTGTAGAAGCAGTGTTATTTTAATTTGGTCTAGAGCAAACTATTAAGTTTTCTGCAGAAGTAATGCTTTTGTAACGCTCTCCCTGTCAGATATTTTTATTCAATTGCATTTGGAAGACAGCAAGACATCTTAATGGGACACGATGATGCAGTCAGTAAGATCTGCTGGCGCGACGAGCGCCTCTATTCTGCGTCGTGGGATTCCACCGTGAAGGTTTGTGCCTCAGCTGCTTCACCAGCCAGCGCCTCAGTGGCCAGCCAGCCACATGTTTTGCAGTGGAGATACCTGCTCTGTTAGGAGCAGATAGGCTTGTGTTGCAGTAAATTTAATCTCCATCAACTTTGTCATCTCTACTCCAAACTTGAAGTGCTTTAAAGAAATTTAATCTCTAACTTCAAATGCCCTTACTTTGGGCAAACTGTTTAGGTGTTCAAGTTTAACCGTCGTGCAGTTTATGCTCTTCAGTTAGGCAGCCCAGGACCTTCTTTTCCAAAAGAGATGGAAAAGCATGTGCCATTTAGAAGCAGGAAAGAAGGTTCTGAAGCCTTCTGGGCAGGGCTGCTGCTAAGTCTGCATTCAGTGCAGCGGTGGCTCCTTGTTCAGGCAGACGTTCAGGTGTTGCCCTGCTTAGGCTAGAGGAGCTCAGCTGTGGCCCCCCATTGCTGTACTGTTCTGTGCAGAGCTGCCCAGCTGCAGACGGTGCCTCTCTGGTAATGTGAGAATTCCCTAAGGGATGAATTGCCCAAGGGTTTTCCAGATGCTTCCTGAGCAAACGTCAATGTTTGTGTTGCAGGTGTGGCACTGTGTTCCTGGGGAGACCCCGAGCAATAAAAAACACCACTTTGAGCTGCTTGCAGAGCTAGAACATGACGTTAGTGTAAGTATGCAGGTGCTGCGGCGGAGTCTCTCAAGATAAGTCTGTAATTGGTCCTTAAAATTAAAAAGGAGAGACTGAATGAGCTGGGCCTGTTTTCTCTGGAAAAGGTTGAGAGGGGATCTGATTAATATGTATAAGTACATGAAGGGGGAATGTAGGGAGGAAGGGGCCAAGTGGCTCTTTTCATTGGTGGCCAGTGACAGGACAAGGGGCAATGAGTGTAAACTGCAACACAGGCAGTTCCATCTGCATGTGAGGAGGAACTTCTTTACTGTGAGGATGACAGAGCCCTGGCACAGGCTGCCCAGGGAGGTTGTGGAGTCTCCTTCTCTGGAGTGGAGGTCTTCAAAACCCACCTGGATGCCACCCTGTGCCCAGGGAGCAGGGGGGTTGGACTAGGTGATTTCCAGAGGTCCCTTCCAATCTCAACCATTCTGTGATTAAAGTCAAGACCTGAGAATGCTGGAGCCAGAAGGGGAGAGAATAGGCTGAAGGTGTAGTGAAAACCAGCCCAGGATCCTCTGCCCCTTGGTTTAAATGCATTCAACAGAGGGAGGTTTTTAACTTGACTTGCTTGGTTTGTAGAACATTCCTGTTAGTCTGTTGGGATGGGAGGGAGAGGGTGATGGCTGCAAATAAAACCCGATCTGGAAAAAGAAAACCCTCTTGATATTTTCAAATAATATCTCAGAATTGTGCTTTATTAAAGATGATACAGAGCTAAATTCAAAAGCCTCTTGCAAATAAAGTGGAATTTTACGGATGATGGGCTTGCTTGGTGCATGTTTAAAACCTCTCTCAAGATGGCTCATGTGGAAGAGTAGGAGAATGATGAACTGTGTAACTTCCCAGGTAAATACCATCGACCTAAACGCTGCAAGTGCTCTCCTAGCCTCTGGAACCAGAGAAGGTACCATTAGTATCTGGGATGTTGCTACAGCCACCGTGTTGCACCAATTGCCCTGTCATTCTGGAACTGTGTGTGAAGCTGCTTTTAGTCCTGGTATGTTGGATTTTATCTAATATGAGACCTAGAGAGTTGGCAAGGGAATCTCACTGACGCTTTCAGTTAGTATATTCCTAGTTTGGGGATTATGAATATGATTATGAATATTAGGGCAACAAAGATGATTAAGGGACTGGAACATCTCTTGTACGAGGAGAGACTGAGCGAGTTGGGCCTGTTGTCTCTGGAGAAGAGAAGGCTGAGAGGGGACCTGATTAATATGTATAAGTACCTGAAGGGAGAATGTAGGGAGGAAGGGACCAAACTTTTAGTGGCGGCCAGTGACAGGACAAGGGGCAGTGGGTACAAGTTGAAACACAGGCAGTTCCATCTGCACGTGAGGAAGAACTTTTCCTGTGAGGGTGACAGAGCCCTGGAACAGGCTGCCCAGGGAGGCTGTGGAGTTTCCATCTCTGGAGATATTCCAAATCCACCTGGATGCCGCCCTGTGCCCCGTGCTCTCAGTATCCCTGCTGGAGCAGGGGAGTTGGCCAAGATGATCTTTGGAGGTCCCTTCCAACCTTAACCATTCTGTGATTCTATGATGAGAATGGTTAGGTAAGTTTTGACTCAGCTCTCCATGAACTTATTAGCAGTACCAAGGCTGTGCTAGACCCTAGACCTGTGCTGATCATTGCTTTCTTGGAAGACTTATTCGCAGATACTTTAGTGTAAATAAAATAGGTTAGGCAGTGTCACATCCAGCGTGCTGGGTAGCCAGTTAGTTTGCTAACTTTGACTGCATGCCTAAACGTGCTTTTTTTTTTTCTTCTTTTTGGAGCAGATAGCAGGCATCTGCTGAGTGCAGGAGAGGACAGCTGTTTAAAAGTCATCGACGTGCAGACCGGAATGCTGATTTCCTCTGTGACCGCGGATGAGCCGCAGAGGTAACGCTGAGCAGAGCGTCAGGTCGCGTGGCCGGCGCGGGCCGGAGGCGGCTGCCTGGCCCTCGGAGAATCCCTCTTTTAGAGAATGGGAAGGGCAGCACTGCTAGAGACTTCCAAGAAGTATCCCCCAAATCAATGGATCAGAGAGCCAAAGCAATGCAAACACACAGGAAAGATGTGTGCTGTGGCCAAGGTTCCCACATGTGGATGCAGACAAGCAAACACCTTGCTGTTTTCAGACCAACTTCTGACATGCCTCAAGATAATGGCGAGAGATCTAACTAACAAGCCCCTGAGTTATGAAAATTTCTAATAGGGAGACAGTTTCTTACTGGAATCATCTCTGGTGATAGTATTAATTTAGCAGTGCTTCCTTTTTGTTTGGATAAACTTAGAAAAGGCTGTCTGATATAAATAAACAGCAATTACTTAATCCCTTTTGTGTCTTTGCTAACTAAAATACATGCAGTACTATGTAGTTTGCTGGAATGGTTACTTAGTTACTGGAGTGAAAATATAGCAGCCAAATATAGAATCCTGTTATACTGAACATCTTGTTGGTTCCATCAGAAGGTTTTGCAAAAGTATTCTGGGAAGTTAATTTTTTTTCCCCCATGTCAAATGACTGTTTCAGAAGCATGAAGTGACAAATGGAAACTGGTAGCTCATGAGAACTGCAGACAAATATTCCTGAATGGATCCTCTGGTGCAAGGCGCAGATATTTTATCCCCCTGGCAGAGGAAGAAGCTGCCTCTAGCGCAGTCAATAAATGCTCTGGACCATGACCATTTAAAATAGCTTGGGAATAACCTTTCCAGGGGAACTTGTTAAAAGTAGCGGCTGCCTTCAGTTTTATACAGCCCTCTGCTCCTTTTTGGCTTGATTCAGAAGTGTCTGGCGCTCTGTATACAAAATTGAAGTGATTTGACTGGAAATCCTTTGCAGGTGCTTCAAATGGGATGGAAACACCATCTTATCAGGAAGCCAGTCTGGTGAATTGCTCATCTGGGACCTTCTTGGAGGAAAAGTTATTGAAAGAATCAAAGGACATGCAGGTATTGCCTGAACTTGTCTGGTACTCAAATGCACGACTCGCCTTATCTAAACGTGGCAGGTCTGACAGTAACTGGCTCTTGATGTTAGTAATACTCAGAACTAAAGGTAGGTCCACTGCATTTTCCTAGGGTATTAGTAACAGCGGAGGAATCTTGTCTTTTACAAGACTGACCAAAAGCAAATGATCTGTGATGAACTGAGAGTGGAAGAGTAACGAATAGTTGAATTTGTGTAGCCTCCCCAAAATCTCTATTTTCTTTTAATTTGCACATCTAATAAATTGCAGTACGGATAAAACATACCTTGATGTCAAGTGGGTCTGGACTGTGAGTCTAACAATCACTTAAATACAGTTCTCTAGCAAAATTGTTATGGATAGGGATTAGAAGTCTTCTTGCGTGCCTATCTTCAGTGCATTAGCAACCAGCCTCTCAAGGCTCTTAAGGCTGCTTTCATGAGCAGTTATTTCTGGCTTCCCCCATACCAGCTGGTGCTCTTGAACGTGCCCCACAGAGAGATCCTTCTGTTCCTAAAGTGGGCTTCTTGCCCTATGCTAGAAGTGAGATCCTAATACAATTTTAATGGGGGGAAAAAAGTCCAAATGGCAAAGTCTAAATTTAACCTTTCTCAAGACATCTTCTTTCCTCATCCTAAGCCCTTCTTTTGCCATGCTGTTATCTAGATGTTGCTCTGCATTTCACATTCTGCCCCTGGTTCCCAAAGAACCTGAGGCGATGGGGCACGAGTATTGCTGTGGGTAGGAATGGCAGTCACCTCACAGCCTCATATATAGTGTCCTTATGGATACATGCATAGCATGTATGATGTCAGTGCAATCCAAGCTAATGATCCTAAATGGTTTTAAAAGATCTCATTTTGTCATCCTGCCACATATTCCACTTGTACTGGAATCTCTTTTCCTGCCCCCAGGTGCAGTGACGTCCCTGTGGATGAACGAGCAGTGCAGCAGCGTGGTGACGGGAGGCGAAGACAGACAAATCATGTTCTGGAAGCTGCAATACTAAGTGCCTGCCCCTCCAGCCAGGGACATGAACTCTTTATTTTAAACCAAACTTTTAAAGAAGAACTTAACTGTGTGCAATGATGGCTGCTGAAGTCCCACCAGCAAGGAAGGTCGGTTCAGCTACACCTTCCTAGGCTATCGTGACTTCACTCAGAGCTCTTAACTTCCCTACTGTCTGCATTGGTTTTTCATTGTACTTGAAAGTGCTTGTCTTAAATGATATCAGAGATGAAATTAAAGACTTATTTTTCTGTAATTAAAGAGCTCTTAACTTGCAGTCATTGTTTGATTTGCGTGGCATGCAGCATCACAAGAAGAATTTGCCTTTTTAACTAAATCTTTAAGGAAGTTTGCAACTCTGGGTCAGGTCTCCCTACAGACCATGTCCACCTCTTGTAAACCTTTCTGCCCTGTGAAGATGTTTAGACAGCCAGTATTACTGGAACATCTCTGAAGGCAGCTATTGCTCAGAGCAGAGGGCGAGCTGGTTCCCCTAACTATTCTATGCAAAGGCAGAGAAAGGAAAAAGCCTGTTCTGTGTTACTTTTACCTATTAAAGAAGGTGGAAAAAACTTCTGTTACTAGTTCTAGAATTCAAGTTCTCTGTTTGATAACAGAAAGAAATTTCCTAGGCCTGTTCCTCTTCCCTATCTTTCTATCCTATTACTTAACTAAGATACTATTTTAGCCACCTGGCCTTAGAGGTGGTCAGACACTGTGTCTCATTATACCAAGGAGGCCCCAAGGCAGGCAGCTCTGCTGCTCTGCTGCAGCCTCTGTCTGAGGGCGAGGGGGGCAGAGCAGACTTGAACGGAACGTGTGTGCTAAGGGACAGGGAGAGGCTACAGCTCCTGCCTGCAGCAAGGCCACCCTCCTCCTCACTCCAAATGAGGTCACCGCCTCCTGCCCCTCTCTGCTTCCTGTCTCAAGGGTTCTAGGGCTGAGGCAGTAGCTCAGTGACCCTATTAAAATCTCCTACAATAGATTTGATCACTATTACAAACACCTAAGAGAGCAAGGAGATGTAATAACTACATATAAGCCCTAACAAATTCACCTGAGAAAGCAGGAGCTCTGGCAGAAAAAGCTTCCTGCCCTCAAGCCACCCCACGTCTCTGTGAACAGCGTTAGTTCCAACCACAGCTGCACAGGCAGCTCAGCCAGGAAGAAACTAAGAGTCCAGCCCCAGGCTTAGCACCTCTTTCCACTTTTTTCTTTTCTAAACAACCACACACACCCCCTATCTTGCACCTGCTTTGCAATAACTCACCCTAGGAGCTCCTCTATTATCCTGTCAAGTGTTATGGCAGTTCAAGGAGACAGGCAAGCAAAGAAGGTACCATCCCTCTCCCCCACCAACATGCCAGGAGCAAGTTTGGAAAGACCAGCTGCACTTATTTCACCTATGACCCCTCTCTTGCCCTCCCTAGCAATAATTTAACTATAAACTAGCATCAGAGCGGGCTAAGTGAAATTAAAACACACACAAGCCCCCAACCAAAAACATAAGAACAGCTCAGAAGTCTTAGAAATAGACCAAAACATTAAGAATGTTACCTAAACTAGTACTTAACTTCAGATCACTTCCAAATCTCACTTTGTTGGCTCCAGCATTAGAGAAAGCAAACTACACCATTAGCATTAAGCAAAGTAAAATTAAAGAATATATTCTTGAAATGTGTTGGAACTGTACACGCTGGCTCTAAGCAGGGTAAGGGCAAGCTTGGAAGTGATCTTAGACTGCATGTCGTAGCCTGTTGCTGCTGGTGGTGAAGTCTGCCTTAACACTGCTGTTTCCTTGCACCTCTGATAAGCACAGACACCGCCCGGAGCTTCAGTCATTTATTTGGTTATTTCTGAATCCTTAAGAACATGGTTAAGGCAAGAGATTAAGCATATTAATTACAATTTGTATAACAAGTAATAAAAAGATTTGAGTATATATGTACACTACTTAATATGCTCACTGAATGTCATTAGCTCTTATGCAGCTTAGCTGGCATTCTTGTATGAACATCATCTACTAGAACAAAAACAAAGAGACTAGTACTAGCCCTGTTTCTAACATGCTATCCCAAATCTACTCTTGCTAATAGAAAGCAATAAAAATACTCATTTTGTCTGAAAGTACAAAGCACAGCATTGTTCTAGGGGTAGGGAACAACACGTAACTTTGCAAGTGAGAGCTGGTTCCTTTAGTTGCAATGGCTTAGAGTAGTAGTAAATTAAGAGATCTATTAGAAGAAGTCAGAACACAACTGGAATTTCACATTTGTCAAGCATGTAAGGCTACAAGTTTTACAGTTTGTGAATAAACAAGATAGCGCGTGTTGACCTGTAACATTCCCAGCCATAACAGATGCAGATGCCTGATGCAGCATAGTCTTCTTGGGGCCTCCAGAGAGGCTCATGTGCAGAAGGAAAATCACTGAGTAGAACGGCCCAAGTTTAGTGGAGATTTCATTAGGTATGTACAGGCAGAGCCTCAAGCTCAGACTTCAGGAATCGAGTGATCCATCAGGCTTTTCATAATGCTAGTTGCCATCCTAGAGAGAAGGACAAGACGTTCAGTTTTGTTTGACAAACGTGAACTGAAGCAGATGAAACTCTCAGCCTACCCCGTATCATACCAAGAATTATGGTTGTCACAGCAGAGTGCATTAGAAATAACTTTTAGGTATAAGGTAACTAACAACTTGTGCTATCCACACACTTCAAGAGTTCTTGAAGACTCGAGTTAGCCAAGATACATTTAAAATTAGATGGATTCCTCAAAAGGAAGGAAAAGTGTTCCCAGGCTAGCAACAGTTTAAAAAAAAGGACTAGCACACCACCCGCAATGCTCTGTTCACACTCATCGCAGG
>JAVCKT010006926.1:0-18301 GCA_032273925.1 Rhynchotus rufescens
TCCTGAACTCCTGAGGTCTCAATCTGAGCATAGCCTGTGTGAGATTCAGGGATAGTGATCCTGCAGTTGCTAGGAAGGGAGACATTGATGTGAAAATGGGAATGTAGATGTGCTGAGTTATCACAGAATCACAGAATGGTTGAGGTTGGAAGGGACGTCTAGAGATCATCTAGTCTACCCCCCTGCTCTAGCAGGGACACCTACATCACGTGGCACAGGGTGGTATCCAGGGGGGTTTGGAAGACCTCCAGAGAAGCAGACTCCGTAACGTCCTTGGGCAGCCTGTTCCAGGGCTCTGTCACTCTCACACTAAAGAAGTTCTTCCTCACATGCAGATGGAACTGCCTGTGTTTAACTTATACCCACTACCCCTTGTCCTATCACTGGCCACCATGGAGAAGAGTTTGGCCCCTTCCTCCCTACATTCACCCCTCAGGTATTTGTGCATATTGATCATATTCCCTGTCAACCTTCTCTTCTCCAGGCTAAACAGGCTCAGCTCACTTAATCTTTCCTCATATGAGAGATGCTCCAGTCCCTTAATCATCTTGGTTGCCCTCCACTGGACCTCTCTTTAGAAGCTCCACTTCCCTCTTGTCCTGGGGAGCTCAGAGCAGTACTCCAGTTGTGGCCTCACTGGAGCTGAGCAGAATGGCAGGATCCCCTCCCTCCACCTGCTGGCCACCATCCCCCTGATGTAGCCAGGAGCCCATTGGCCTTCTTGGCCATGAGGGCACTGCTGGCTCATGGTTAACTTGGTGTCAACCAGGACTCCCAGATCCCTCTCCATGGAGCCGCTTTCCAGCAGGTCAGCTCCTAATCTATGCTGTTGCCTGGGGTTATTCCTCCCCAGGTGCATTTTCCTTGTTGAGACTCATGAGGTTCCTCTCTGCCCACCTCTCCAGCCTGTCCAGGTCCCTCTGACTGGCAGCACAGCCCTCCGGAGTGTCAGCCCCTCCACCCAGTTTGGTATCATCCGCAGACTTGCTCAGAGTGCCCTATGTGCCCTCGTCCAAGGGCACAGATCATCTATTAAAAGGATGAGTGTTTCTTTGCCATAGGTTGTCTGCAAAAGAAATCACTGTATTGGGGGGTACCTCTGCTCCTATGAACTTCTGCTCAGTAATTCTGGTCTTACTTAGTCGTTTTTACATAAAGCTGCGTTTAATCAGTCTCCACAGCCTTTATAGCAGCACTGGATCTGGCATCCTGCTTAAAAAAGCATTCCCAATGAGGGAATCCTTTCCTCTTTCCTTGGCCCCAGAACATCTATAAAAAGTCTCTATTTTATGTGTATGTTGAGTGGGTAGAGCTAAGGACATTTTAAGCTCCTAAGAGAATTTTATGGTCTACTCAGTCAAGATTAAGTAATTTTATTTCTCCCTCTTGCAATTTTGGAGGAGCAAGTGCACTTTGACAATGAAAAAGTTAACAAAGGAGCCTTACACCATTAGGGAGAAGTGGGGTTTTTTTCCTGATTTGTGCTGTTCCAAACAAGCAGAGCTCTTCTGGAAATGTTCCTGCCCCATCCCACCACCTCTGCTTTGCTTGTGAAGCGAAAGCCACTCGTTCCCTTGCCCGTGATTCCGCCTGCTCTGCGGAGCAACAGCGCGGCAGTGCAGGACTGTATGGCAGCGGGTGGCTTTGATTTTTTTTAGCTCCTCGTATGAAACTGCAGAAGGTGTCAGCAAGGCATGTGGTCTCTGGCAGCTTTGTCTCATTTACGGAGCACTGCCTTGTACAGATGGAACAGCGGGAATGTGGGAAGCATAAAGGAAGTAATTAACCGAGTAAATCTTTGGAAACAGCATATGTCAGAGAAGTTTGCATAGGGTAGCAGGTGCTTTTCTTTCGAGGAACACTATTTCAAACAAGAAAAGTCCTTGGGTCCCACTGTTGGAAACTGCAGGAGGTGTGTGGGTTTGATGACAATCCAAGAAGATGGATGGTGAGGCAGGGTTCAACGTCTAAGGTTGAGATGGTCTTCAAGGCAGGAGGTCAGCGGATGGACATAGCCTGAGTTCCAGCCCTGACCTTTAACAAGCCAAAGGAGAAGGGATGAGGTGTATTTTGGGAGTCATGGAGAAGGCAACGCAGTCCTGGTTGGTAAAATGCCTCACAGTCTTGCAGCAGAAGTAGGAGTAGCAGAAGGAGGAGTAGCAGGAGTATTGCAGCTTTTCTCCAGTGTAGAGAAGGGTGTCAAAGCCCCAACATGCCCTGTGTACAAGGAGATTCTGCGTTAAATAGCTGGAGAACAATAATGGAAATTAGTAATCATTACTACTGATGATGATTTTTATCCTGCACTTCTTCTGAAATCCATATTGGCAATTACATGCTTTTAGCAGTCTGTGTAACTTTTCCAGTTGAATTCCTTCAATTCAGTAATGTTGGTTGTCTCAGCGTTGTAACCAGTGACTCTGATGTGTTTTTCCACAGCGTTTGCATCTTAGTGAAGATGTTGCTGGGGCAACTTTCATGGCAGCTGGAAGCTCTGCTCCTGAGTTGTTTACATCTGTCATAGGTAACTAATTCACCTGATGCTGCTTCTTGGAATTCCCCCTTTCCCTTCACTGTGTTTCAGAGCTCAGGTAGGATAGCTAATCCAGCAGAACTAGGGCCGGCACCACAGTCGGGTCACCATAACCACCTCTTCATCTTACCTTGCTGTAGCATAGCTGAGATGCACAGTTGAGGTCTGCAGGTGCAGCCTTCTCTTTCTCTCCACGCACCCCTCACATGCTACCTAGCATGGGATCTTTAGGGCTTAGTGTTAAAGAGTGCACCGCCAGGACTGATACCCTGGAAGCAAACTCTTTGTATCTTCAAATACACATCCTCCACCATCACTTTCATTCTGATTAGCCTTTGAACACCCCTGTCCTCCAGGAGAACTGGAGTAGGGGATTTGAGATCCTCAAGTAACAATTTGGTCAGAGCATCACTCTACCAAAGTATCACTCTGCTTATGGGAAGCATGGTCAACAATTTCATCAGTAGTCCTGGAAACTCAGAGACATTTGTATGCTCCTTCCACAGCCTCAAGCTAAGAGATTGTTGTGTGGATGGGGAGGAAAGATCACCTGGATGTGCCAAGAGCAACCCAACTCTAGGGGCAAAGGTTTGGAGAGAGGGGTGCTGAGCTCAAGGCCCTGCAGTTAAAGGCAGTTTTTGTAAAGAAAGACTGTGAAACAGATCTTTTTCTCATCTTGAATTCATAAAGCCTAGAAACAGCAGAAACTGCTAGTACTTGTGCTTTTTAATCACAGTGGATGGTGCAGTTTTGGACCCAACTTTATTTTATTTGGGGAAAGGGACTTCAGTCAGAGAGCTATTACAAAATGATGCTGTATGTTGCCTGGCATAAGGGGAAAGTCTTGCAATGGAAGTCATCCATGTCCCTAGGAGGTGGGTTATCATCAGAAAAACAAAGGTTAAGGTGAGTTCTCCTCTGTCTCCATGAGGATGACTATTGGGAGCTTAGAGACTTCTTCACAAAGGAGCTTGTAACGTAAGCCATTAACCTCTGTGAGAGGTCTTATGTAATTTTTTTGAGCAAAAGTATGTTATTTCCAGTTTATACAGCTTGCCTTGAACTTATTTTTCAGGTGTTTTTATCACAAAAGGCGATGTGGGTGTTGGAACCATCGTGGGCTCTGCTGTATTTAATATTCTCTGTATTATTGGCGTGTGTGGGCTTTTTGCTGGACAGGTAAGAACATTTAAGGCTTCCTAATAGTTCTTGCTTTTCTACATGCCTTAGTTGTACTGTGAAATAAGTTGCCCAGTTTGCGGCCTTGCCACAAGGATCTCTGGCTTGTTTTGTTTTTAACAGGGCCTTACACTGTTCCTCTTGCATTTTTTGAAATGAAAAACAAAACAGCAAAGATCTGCTGCTTTTTAAGCAGCCCAAGAGATAGGAGTAGTCAAAAGAATGCAGTTGCTTTTTGACCACGTCCTCTCTATAGCTACTGAAAAAAAATGGATTGTGACCTATGTATCATGTTGTTTAAGACCAAAGGAGTTTCTGGTTGGTGCAGATGGAAACTGGTGAGGCACGGCAGACATTTCTGAGAGCATAAGGGCACTTCTGGAGCATCATGAAAGATACCCCCTTTTCGCAAGACAGGTTCGGATGCCCATGGCGAGCTCACACAGTGTTGTTGGTGACTGACATGACGTACAAAATTATACAGGTTGGGCGTTCGTTTGTACTTTATCTCATTGATATCCACCAAATCATCACATGGTTTATGTGGAAAGGGATCTCTGAAGATCTCTGATTCAAACCTCCAACCCAACTCCAGCTCCAGCATAGCTACCTTCAAAGTTAGATCGGTTTGTTTGTGGCCATGCAGAGTCAAGTTTTGAGTATCTCCAAGAAGGCCTCAACTTTTTACCTCACTTGCAGTAAAGCTATCAATTCCTCATATAATTTCTAACTGCATTCTAGCCTGTCAAACTACATATGACAACACGAATTATTCATCTGATACTAAATTAGGTTGTGACATCTCAGCTGCTCTCTGACTTGCTATGATGACTGACTCGCTATAATTAAATATCTTAATCTGAATTCACCTTAGCTTTTGCCAGTGTGCCCCATATTTTTCTGTTCTCATAAAATATTTGAAATCTTCTTACTCTACAGACTTGTTGGCAATGAGGTAAAGCAGGATTATAGAAGCAATACACAGCAGTAGAGTAACTATTTCTGACAGAGGAATCTAAGAGAAGGGACAGTTTTAACTTAGTCAGTATGAGAAAGCAAGCAGAGAGCTCACACCTTTCTGGGAAGGTTTACAATCCAATTTTATTTGCATTCACCACAGACAATTTTCAAGATGAAGAGGAACATTTTTCACAGTAGGGGATGGTTGGGAAAAATCTACATCCTGCTTTTTAGGCACATAAACTCTCATGATTTGCATGGGAAACGGAAGGAAATTCAGGTGCTAGGATGTGGCTCTGGAGCTGGCTCACAACGATGGAGCAGTGCAGCAGGTGTGAGGCCTTGATGGGCTCTCCAGAACAACATGCAGCTGAGGGCTACACACGTTCAACACGTTAGTGGTTCTGCCAAAACACTTACTGTGAAACCCTGTTTAATTCAAGCCAATTAGTTGCTACCAAAGCTTTCTCAGGGCATGAAGCCTTGTTCCCTGGAGGATTTCTCCTGTAATCAGTAGGAGTTTTTGCTCAGGTTGTGTTTTCAATGGAAATGGAAAAGATTAGCTGTTTAGCATGATGACAGAGGGGCTAAGTCTTCCTGCACAATTCTCAGCGTTATTGGTCTCAAGCCCCAAACTTGCTAAAAAAATTTCCCATGCAGATGGGAAAGCTCCATTTCAGTAATGCTGAGATTAACTCTGTGCTTTTCAGTTATTCCAGCTTTTTCCTCCAAAGTCCTTCATTTTTCCTGCTGTCATCCAATGCATCTTTTGTGCCATTGGTGGAAACATTAATCAGTGCATAGTCGGTCCATGGGAATGAGCTAGCTCCATGTCCCAGCCAGGCCAATTAAAATATTTATGTATGTCTTTGTATGTTCTCCCATGTATATATGCGTTTAACCTCATAATTTATGTAAAACCATGTATATGTAAGGACCATACAGACACTTGCAAGTATACATGTTTCTATAGATATATATTAAAATGGGTTTGAGTTGGGAGTTTTGGAGCAGAGAGAAGTAAAGACAGAGCCCAATTTAGGACTCTTAGAAATAAAGGGCCCTTATGAAAGTGCAGAAGAGACCTGCTGAAGCAGAACTCCTCATGTATAAAAGACACAGGGTAGTTGATCAAGTACAGAGCAAGATGCTCATCACATCTGCAGGTGCTTCTGCAGCCCATGCTCTAGCATCTCGTAACTAAACCTGCACAATTACAGCACTGATGAGGAGCAATTTCCAAATGATCACACCGGTGATTTCTGTGTGGGATGATTTCTGTCTCTGCAGAGAGTGTGCACTTATTCTCAGCAGGGCTTTGCTTTCACATCCACCTGTCCTTGTTGCAATATTCTAGTAGGATCTTTTAGAAACCAGTGATGATGACGACAGCATGGGGCTAGAATGGAGGTCATTGATTGGGATGCCACTGCCTAATCAATACCTGCCTGTGCCAGGTGCTTTTGAGATGCTTTGATATTTGCTGTTGAGATGCTGCCAGAAAGAAAAGGAAGAAAACTCAGTAGCATTCTAAAAATGTCTGAAATACCTTCCATTTTTTGTTGTTGTTTTTGTAATTTTTTTGAAACACAGTTGGTTTTGGTGCGCCTTTTCTCTCCGTTTTTATTTTGCCATGGAAATAGGGAGGACAAATGGAAAAGAGCAATGGTCATTTCTGCTTTTGTTTTCTGAAAAGCCCTCTGATTTTGCAGAACTGCTTCCTATCGTCAGAAAACCTTTTTTTTTCCCCACTAGTGACAAACTGAATTCAAAAACATTGATCATCTCTCCCTAGGGTATATATTACTTTTAAATTAGGTTGAAGCATATATGTGCTATGTTGGATGTGCTGTTCTTTGGCTCTAGAAAATAATGTTTCTGGTTACACACAGATTGCCTAAAAGTAGAAGCAACCCCCTGCCCTCCAGATTTTAGGTATTTTTTTCCAACACCCACACTGGTGGATTATTTTTTGCAAGCATTTAATGGCTGCACTTCCATGACTGCATCAGTGCAAGCGGTCGTGCTGCTGGGACGGAGAGGGAAGCACGATGCCCACTCCTCTGTATGAGGCACCTAACAAACACCCTTAAAAGAACATTATTAAGGTTGAAAGTCAATTGTGAGATCTTTGAATGTGGCAACATTGAGGTTCCTTGTGCAACCTTAATTTGCCCCCCCTCCCTGAATGTTTGCATTATTATATAGCCTTTAATTACACGATGGCACACTGGGTGCTCTGTGGGGTCCCTGCCTCCTCCAGGGCACGCAGAGGACTTTGCTCACTTAATGAGCAGCGATGAATTAATTTATTTTCCCCTCATTTTTCAGTTCTGCCTTACTTGCCACGCTCCCTTCAAGCCCTGCTCCAAAAGCAGAATTAGTAGTTTCCTCTGCCCTGCTCATCGCTATTGTGTCCAAGCAGCTAATGAGCAAGTAGTTTTCCCCAAATCCCCACAAGACAACAGGATGGTTTAAAGATGGGGCAAAAAAAACACAGCAAGATTGAAGAGAAAAGAACACCTTGTTGTCCTAGGTGCCAATGGGAGCAATCACTGCTTTTTGGGGTTTTTTTCCCCCCTCTGAATGTATAGAAAACAACGATGGCATTTACCATTCTCAGAGTCCAGTTCTCCAAGGTTCCAAATGCTGTTCCCACTGGTCCCACAGTTCTGTAAATCTTGGAGCGTTACAGGGTGGATTTGTCTGTAGGTGGATGTGTCATTGTGGACAACTGCAGCTCAGTTGTCCACAATGGTGATGATTCCCCTCCTTCAGTTACCCAGCTGTCCAGGTCTCACGTGCTAAGCACTGGTGATTTAGCTGCTGTATCTACTTCCTTTCAACCGGCAAGTGAGGGAGCTATGACAAAGTAAGGGAATGTTGCAAGGGATGGAAACATGGCATCAGATTCAGCCCTTCAGACACAAGTGAGGCAGTGGTTCATGGCGATCCATGCTAGATACAGAAGCAGACATAGAGACTGCTATCTGTGCAGTGACAGCTTGTACTAGGCTGCTTCCAAGATTGCCATCCAACTGTTTGGGCCTGGAGAGCATTTTGACCTTGACCCCTGTCCCATCCAAGCCTCATCCTCACTGTCCTCTCTTCTCTCACTCTTATACTTGTGCCTTGTGCAGTCTCACACCTCCTTCCCCTGCCCTGCCATCACCCTTGCCTGGAAGGATTCTCAGAAGCAGCCAGCTTCAGTTGGCTTCCTTCAGCTCTCCTTCCAGCCAGCACAGGTAGAGTTTGCTCAGTTTTGAAATGTCCTCCATCCAGAGCCTGTCCTTTTTCCTGCAGAAAAGGATGAAGAGCTGGCAGAGGTTAGTGAGAAGTACTGAAGAGCAGTGTAACCCCTATGAGTTGCAAGTCACAGCCCTCATAGCATTAAACACAGCAGCTCTTAATCTGCATAATTTGGATTGGCTGATTACCATTTAACTAACTGCTGTGTTTTGCCCTGGAATCTCCTTGTCCTTGTTGCACCTCCCTGGGGTTGGGATTGGCTGCTCTGGACAGAGCAAGGGGCCATCCAGGCTGTGCTGGAGACTCCACAGTGTTGAGGTGGGAAACTGGGCACTGCTTCCCATGGGGCTGTTCTACATGACAGCTCTACAGGGCCCCATTTTTTTTGTGGTGGAGAAGTGGTGCACCTCACAAAAGGGCTATTTCTTGAGGCATGGTTGCATCCCTGGAGAAGGGATCCCTTGATTCCTGGAGAAATTATCCCATCCAGAGGGTCTCAGTCTGCTGTTATGGATCACTCATGTTCCTCATCCTCTAAGGATATGCTTGCATCTGCCTTCTGCACAGTTCTGAGCTTCTAAAGCTCTTCTGAGGAAGTAAAATAAACTCAGAAGGCTCTTCTTGTCTCCACCATTGTATAAGCAATGGACACCTCTCCAAACCCTGTATGTGAAAATGTACCTAAGAAACGGGTATTACCAATAGAGAAGAGCTGAGAAGCAGAAACTGTGAACAGAGATTTAATAACCAGGTAAAATATAACATTTAGTGAAGAGACTGGGATTTTGCTAATCTGCTTTTAATCTAATTCTGCCTTAAAGTTAGCTTGCATGCATCTTAATCTTTTAAGCTTTAATTTCAGAGACTACAAGTAATTCAGATTGGTTTAGTTATTGACCTTTGGCTTTATGATTGCGTCCCAAAGCTTTTTTTCTTCTCCTGGGTTGTGGAGGAGTTTTGGGAGGGGAAAGAGGTTGGAAAGGCTTTTTTTCTTTTTTTATGGCTTGTGACCAGCTGAGGAGAACATTTAAATCACAGTGTAGTGGTTTAAGGAGAACTTAATGCTGTTGACTGCTTTTGCAATTCAGGGCACAAGAGTATTTTGGGTGGTCAATGGGGAGCAGGTCTAATTGGCAGATCAGGTGCCACCTCGCAGGTAATGAGCTGGGACCAGTCTGGCCATCAAAGATGCTTCTGTGACTTTTTAAAATTAGCATTTCAAGACCTTTTTCACAGTGTTAGATTGAACGGTAGGACAGAAATTGGAAAGGCAGTTAGAAGATGAAATAATGAGAATAAATGGAGTCAGTTGGCAAGGTAAGAAGTGCAGGTTGAGTCCCACAGAGACTGGCTCTCCTGTGGGGGCATTGGGTCCCATATAGTTGGAAGCTGTTCTTTCACTGAGTCCATTAGACCAGAGCTGCTTGGCAATTACTGGCTAAAAAGGAGATGTATCTTAAGACTTGGAATTTTGTTTTCTGACCCTTGCTATTTTTTTGAGTTTTTTTGCTTAAATCCACTGTACAGGGAGGGATGCTTAGTAGTGGTCAAGGCCTTGAGGTGGCCCTGATGCATCATCCTAAGATGCTGGCATCTCTGCCAGGAGGTACTTGGTGCTGCAGCTGGTCATACTTAGCTTTCAAGGAAGGTTAGGACAGTCCTGAACCCTACATGTCAGCAGCCGGGAGGCATCACTAAGATGATAAAAAGGAGACATAGGTATAAATAAAGGTAAAAAACCTGTGATTTCTCAGGTTTCTGCAGTTCTTTGACCGCAGCTCCTTGCAAAACATCCAGAGGAACTTGGATCATACTTTCATTTATGATTTTGGTTCCCTCCAGGAACCTTAAAGTGGGAATAAGTGCAATTGATTCACCTTTTCAGGTTGCTTTGAGCCTGGCAGATGAATGCTTCAAGCAGAAGCCTGCAGGAGAAATGAACCCCCTCATCTCTGCCGTGTTTTTTTGTCAGCTAACAATTATCAGCTTCTGCTGAGCTGATTGCTCCTTGTAGGTGGGATACAATATTGCCCAAATCAAGGAAAGAGTTGGGAGAAATAACTCCCAGGTTTGGATGCTAAGGCAGCATCTCTCTTCTAAGCATTGCTGGAAGGCAGCAGAAATTACCTTAAGGTATTATCTGTCTTCTAACTTCGTTACAGTTGTTATAGGGCTGATACTTTGACATCACTTCATCCAGACTCTCTTGCTTTTGCAGGTATGTGTGACATCTGCTAGGGAAATATCCAGAGAAGGCCATTAATAAAGTCATGGGGAAGGTTGTATCTGTGGCTAGAAGTCACATGGCAGACTTCGAACGTGGATGAAAACTACAGCCTGGAAGGGGCAGTTGAGTCAGTGGAAGAAAATTCATAATGGTGATAGCCAGGAGCCCACAATACTTGAAGACTGAGGTCTCTTAGAAGTCTTTTCCATACATCCTCTGTGATGCTGTGTCTGAGTTAGGGAGGCTCAGTCCCTAGTCTGAGTTAGGGAGGGTCTCAAATGGGCTGCTAGCTAAATGGTGCCAATATGAGATTTTTAGTCTGTATCTTTTAGCTCAGGCTTTACTCCATGTTATTGCTATGTGACTGATGCTGGTGAAAACATACGGTTGTTACTGGACAGTAAGGGTCTTATTCCCTTAAGAAAAAGGGACAGAGGTTAAATGGCTCACCTAAGCTCAAGCCATAAATCCGAACCTATGTGGTTGGGATGGAACAAGGAATTGCCTCTGCGTTGTTTCAGTCCTAGGTGAAGGACTCTCAGGAAAAGTGTAGACACTCTGCAGTTGCTTCTTGGAAGATGAATACAGATAAGGCAGTGTCACTCTCTCACATTAATGTGATGCTTCCTGAAAATCACAGCCAGTGGCATTGAACAGGCAGGTGGCAGAATCCTTCCATCCAAGGAGTTCTGAAAATAAATGGTAAAGCTGAAAGCAGAGCCTGTGCCATGTCAGACGGAATGCAGAAGTCCTGAAGGATCAGTCACTTTTAGTGCTGTCCCTGAGTGTGAGAACTTCATTAGATTCACCAAAGACAGTCAGTGATATTCAGCTCCATGGAAGTCAGGACTTACCAATGTGCTCTCAAGACAGGCAGAAATGGGATGGATTTTTTTCCAACAGATTGATAGATGAAGTCGAAGTTAGTCATGGGACAAGAGAGGATCCTCAAGGACATCCAGAGCAGTCTGTTGTGGTCACCATCTGGCCCACAGCCCACTCACAAGCTGTCCCTAAAAGTGTGAACTGGTCCAAAGTTCTGGTGGGCAACAGCATCTAGCTGATGCTAGTCTTTCTAAGGATGTGATGGCTTCAAGGAACAGCCTGAGAGGTTTGTTCATATGCTAGCAAAATCCTATTATTTTTACGTGCCACCACTTGTAGGAACAGTAAGAGTCCCTTTTTTTCTATCCCATTTGGTTGCATATCCCTATGAATTTGAAAATTTGAATGAACTGTATTGAAACAGAAGAAAATTGCAGCAGAACCTACTAAATTTGACTCCAGTACAGTGAAATCGATATTCTTGTTAAACCTACCCCAAAGTAAGTAGATGACAAATATGCTCCTAAGTTGAATTTTGCAAATGAAGCACAGATCAGATGCTGTCCTACATTTAACATAGCATCTAGCATACAATGATCTGCTCTTATAAGGACATTTTGCTGTGTCTGATCAAGTCATTTTCTCTTTCACAATTGCCTGCTGGAGAAAGTGCCAGTTATTTCAGGGAGATATTTTAGTTTTCTATTTGGCTTGGCTGAGCAGCAGTGATTTAGGATGGTTGCTTGGATTTACATAAGACAGTTAAGACTCAATAATGATGCTCTTTGCCAATACATTTGGCAAATATCTGACATTTATAATTGTGCAGAATAAGTAGAATTAAACCTCAACTAATATTGCTGTTATTATCCATGCAGTTAACAGCAATGAAATGCACCGACAGATGGAGGATTTCACAGTGGACTTCTGAGAACTGCAGTCTTGAGAAGTACAACTACTGGCCCTTGGTTTGAGTAGACAAGGCCAAATAACTTATACTGTCTTTAATTAAATTTGCTCTTTAGTTGCTCTGGATGCTCCTTAGTTGCTGGTTAAGTCCTCCAGTTGGTAGACCTGGCTGTAATCAATTTTTAATGGGTAGTAGTAATGCTTAGGTTTGATAACTGTCAGGTGAAGAAGGTAGGTTTCTGTGGAGGACTCAGTTCTCCACATCACTAGGAAGTAAAGTGGTGTTGAATTTCATCTTACCATCAGGATGGGCAAGATGAGCACTGGTGCCCTTTTTATTTTTGCATAAAGCCAAATGAGGAAGATGCACTTTATCCACAAGCTGTTGTAACCTTAATTTTCTTGAAAATGCGTCCCTGCTAAATTCCATTTGAGTCCCTCATTCACCATAACATTGGCCAGGCGTTAGTCATTGAGTTTATTTTGAGGTGACATATTTATTGTCACAAGGCTGGCATAGAGTTCTGATGAGCATTTGCTGAAATGTAGTGTCAGGCTTGGGGCCAGGAGACAGGGCTTTGCAGAGGGAACTTAATCCAGCTTTCAAAGAGTTGTCCCTCAGCTCTGGGAACAGCTCCTGCAAATCACTACTGCCTTTGGAGTGCTCCCGTCGATATCCTCGTGACTGCAGTTGGGATTCACAGTCATCTTCAGAAGCTTTCTCTGAATGAGATATCTGATTTAAAGTGTCTAGCTACCAATAACAATAGAACCTGTGTTGGCAATAGTCAGCAGTGCAAAGGAGGACTGCACAGCGCTCACGGTAAAAGAAAGGCCATCAAGCAGAAGAAGATCAAGAAAACCATGCAGAGCATTACCCTGGCTTTGCCACTACCAGTGATCTCCGAATTCTTCTCAGCCATTGCATTTATAGCTTACCAGAAGTGCTTGTCTTTCCCCAAGAGTGCCTCCTGCTCAATTGCCATCTTCTTATCAAGATCTGTTGTTGATGGACTAAAGTGTATCCAAGGATTCAACAACAGCATGTGAGAGTCAGAAGGGAAGGATGTATTCCCACTGCGAGACACCATGCGATGCAGGTAGGGGAGATGAGCATTCATCCTTCATGATTAGCAGGTCCCCATTGCCCTCTCGAGAGTCTTGCAACTCATCATGACAGGGATAATGACAGTCTTTCATCTTTTGACACCCTTGCCTGAAAATTGCTGCCTCTTTACATTAAGAAATTAAGTATTAGCTGTTAATACCTGAAAATCTAGACCCTCTATGCCAGAGGGCACAGAGAAACAAGATTAGAAGGCATCCTTCCAAAGCCCAGCATTTCCAGGCAGTGTTTAGAGCTGATTATACAGGCCAAGAATACCAAGGAAGCAGAGGGCAACAGGAGAAATAAATGCCTTGGAGTGAAAAAGATCCATAAAGAGCTGGGAGCTGATCAGCATGTTGTAAAGACTTTACAAATAGAAAATGAGTGACTTAATTGTTGCTAATGCAAGAGGGGGCGTTGAAGTGAGTGTCAGTCATTACAGGTCCTTGTCTGTGCTGGATTCATAGAGGGCTGCTCTCATTAAGCACCTCAACTAAAGAGCTTTTCCTTTCAGGTCCAGAGATCCCAATTTCAAAAGCAGTCGAGGGAGGGCTAACGGGTACTTGCCGGGGATTTGAATTTTGGATACTTCCTTCAACTGGAAGAAATGTACAACCTCATAGTCCACCCTTTTGCAGCTGCCCCTTTATGCCCCAAAGGATCGGGTGTCCATTCACTTATAGGTTTACTAATTTAAAGCCCACATTTAATCATATTTTTTACCCAAGCTGCTTGCTCCTCTGGTTTCCTTTCTGCCTCATTTGCCAGACTGTGGTTCAAGAGGGTCCCAGCATGCTAAGATTTATGTGCAGCTCCTGACCCCTGCAATGCTATGACGTGTGCCCTCAAGGTCGTGACAGTTATAAGGAGACTACACAACTCATCACACTAGGCTGAAAGTGCTGCAGTTCCCTTTATTTGGGATTTTTCATTTATTTGTTTTCTACACCATATATGTTGCTACTGTGACTGTCTTCATCCTGTGTCATTCAGTATCGCTCTATTGGGTGGGATTTTCAGGATCTTCACAGAGGACAGTGAGGGCTTGCCTGGTAGGAACCCAACAGAGAACCTGAAATGGAGCTTTTCTGTCTCAGAGGAGTAAGGAAGGCATCTTTCTCAGGGAGTTTGTCTCAGTCCTTTGAAAGTTAGCATCTATATAGCTTACGCAGAGGAACACTTTAGGGATTTGCTCCTCTAGCAGGGAAAGCTGAGATGGATTTGCCCCATGCTTGCTGCATCAGGGCAACAGTTTAGATTCTCTGAAAAATGCCAACAACTTGTATTATGATCATGTTTCCCTCAATGCTGTCTGAAATCAAAGCAAAAGTCTCTGTGACTCCCACAGGATCTAGGTCTGTGAGTATCGTAGACTACATCCCTGATGCATAGTTGTATTTTGCCTTTGGGATCTTAATCTGCTTGTTTGGGAAAAGTTCTCTGGAAATAAATGAATACATTCTGGGAGAACAGCCAAGAATAGGGAAGGTACTAGCTTGACTTGTAGTGACTTGCAGGACAACTTCGTTTTACTGGTACAATGTGCCTGTGTGGCGTGGCACTCCTTACAGCCAGGGGAGCATTCACTTGATTGAATAGCTACAGTTACCAACATGCCTGTTAGTTTATTTATTATTTACTATGAAATGTCATGACTTTTATTATACAGAACTGAAGTTTACAGCTGTAAGGTCCTTGCCAGCATCTGTGCTCAGAAGAGCACATAGGACTTGGTATAGCCTCATAAAAGCAGGCTGGAATAAACCAATATAATATCCTAAACTCTCCTGTGAAAATTGCTCGATCAAAATGAAGGTGTCTGCTAAATAGAAGATAGGAGATTTAATTAATGCTCTCTGAATAGAATTACGAATCCAGCTGCAGGTTTCCACATTTGGAAATTTCCATCATAGAGCACCTCCATTCATATCTCCTTACTTATGTTGAAGGACATTGTCGGAGGGTGTAAATCTAATCTGCCTCAAGGACTTTAAAGGTCTGTTTCTCATTTTAGATAAGAGTTTCTTGCATCATGATGGTTGCAGAGAGAGGCTTTACATGGAGTATGAATTACACCCACTTAAAAAAGCCACGTTGTTAAGAGGTCTTATAGAATATAAGTATATAATGATCGGCATCTTTTTTGCGGCATTAATTTTCCTAGCAGGTAAAAAAGAAATCCAGAATTACAAGAGTTAACTATAAAGAAATATGAGAAACTATTTTTTTTTTTTTTTTGGTCAGTGCTCTGGAATAGGACCTTTCTAGAGATACTGTCAAAATGAAAATGAAATTATTGAATTCATGCACAAGCCTGGCTGGAGGCTGTGGTCAGAAAACATGTTCAGAAATGCTGGGTCACATACAGATACACCTGGCAAGGATGTGGCTCAAGGTGCTTGAAATGCTCTCCAGAAATGGCAAGTAGAGACTTGAGGTGACTTGAAAGCGTTTCCCAGGACAGAGAGAAAAATATTCAGAATTTTAGCGTATGGAAGATGTTACCACCTTGTGACTGTTTTTTTTTTTTTTTTTTCCCTGCCCTTTCAGATGCTATTAATTAAGTTAAAGGCCAAGTCAATAGGCCTTTAGGCCAAGGTATTCACTGGCATTTTTTTCACCTAAGATCAGAATTGCTGTTTCAGTCAGCCCACAATGACCAAAATTCCTCCAGACTTCTGTGTGTGTGAAAGGTATCAGTTAAAATAAAATGCACAGCACTCCTGTTTTACCCTCTGTTGCATATTAATTGCTTATTCTTTTTTTTTTTTATTATTCTTACCTGCTGGAGCAGGAGCTTGAGCATTCATCTCCCACCCTGGATCCATACAGAACTTTAGCACACTGGGAACCCATGCACACAGGTCACCAAAGTGGTGGGTCTGCTGATGGTCAACCTGTTCCATGCTGTCAGAGTAGCATTTTGCAGAGCAACTTGTTTCTGTGTTCCAGAAACACTTGAGACTTGAGTCCTCGTGCCATTATTTTAATACTCCTTCTTTTCATTATAGCTCTCAAATGAGCTGTAATGCCTGAGGCCAGTGCACCATCTTGTGCCTGCAGGAAAACATAAACCAAGGGAATGGTTTGTCTGGGTTTTGAGTAGGAAATGAAAACTCTTGTGCTGCTCGCAATGGTTTTGGGATATTTTTCATCCCTAAGTCTCAAGGGAGTTCTTTTCTTGAAAAGAGTGAGAAAAGGTATAATAGAACAATCTTACTTTTAGATTGTATTACTATCCTATGGCTACACCATAAGATCACATCTTATTTTCTCAGTAGGGCAAAGCAGCCCCAGTATCCATGATAATTATGTTTATTGTCATAAAAACTTTTATTTGACTGGTATTCTTCCATAGGTGCTAGTGCTGTAAGGGATGATCTTGGTAAGTGCAGGTTGAATGTTGCATTTCAATTTTCCTGCATCAAGGGGGAATTGTAGAGATGGCAGAAAATAAAAGTAGTGTTTCTGTTTGGATTCACAAAGAAGCATAAGAGAAGTGCATTTACAAAGGCAATGCAAGAAATATTACCTTCTAGGAAGGGAGGACCAAATTTCAGGAGACAGATCAGCTGTGGAGAACTGCTGAAGAGAACAGATCACGATTTAGGTCATGGGAGTTGTTACTACCCCATGGCTGTCTGCACCTCCTCCAGCATTAGTGGTTAAGGAAGTCAAGGAATGACTTAGTATTTGGGGAGTTTTCCATCCATCTGAGGTCTCTGTGTGCTGTACAGAGAAACCCCAGTTCTCTTAATAGATTTAAAGTCAAAGGAAATTATTAAACATCTAGTCTCAGTTGGTCCACAGCGCATGCTGTGCAGCTGCCCATTTCCATAGGTAGCCCAGCAGACAGATCATGACTTGAAGACATCCAGAGACAGCGTGTTCCCTGGGTCCCAGGTGTTAAAAACAGATGCCTCATTTCTGATACAAAGAGAAGGTTTCTTCCCTCCACCAGCTTCATTGTGGACTTTGTAGGTCATTCACTCCCCCTAATGTATCATTAGCAACTCTGTGAACTGCTCAACGTCAGCAAGCCCTTCTGCCCATGCACTTAAATCAGTGAGTCTGGGCAGGGTGTTAATTTGTTAGCAATTCTTAATTTTATGTCATCTGTTAATATGGAGATGCTACATGAACATGGTATATTGAAGGTTGTACCCACAGGTGCTTTCTGTAAAGTGGAAGGAAATAAAACAGAACTCTCATCCTTCTCATGCACCTAATACATTTTTTCTTCTTTTGGTAAAGTATATGAACTTAAGGCTTCTTGCCTTCAGACTTTCACGAAGCATGACTCAAGTGGTATATTATGGCATCATATGTATGCCATTTGTATAATGGCATATAAATGCTTGAGAAGAGCCAGCTTTTGTTTTCACTCATCTTTCCTGCTGCCTTGACTTTCCCTAATCGAATTGCTAAGCCCATTCCCACCTACCATTAGCTGCTAACAAACTGCTTTGATACTTTCAAAGCCTTTGGACTCTATAGGTGTGCTGAAGGCCAGACTGTGGCTTAGCATGGAAAGTGCTGCCTCTGACTTTACTTATAACTTTTGCTTTTCAGATTTGGCCATAAACCTCCATCTCCCTAGTGCCTTCCATCAAGCAGTCTCAGAAAGCCCTACTTCAATCTCATACCACATATCCTAGCATGTATGGGGCCAGCTTACACCCAGAGTGTTAGCAATCACATACTTCCTGACAGACTCTCCTTTGCATCTTTCCCCAGGTGGTTGCACTGTCGTCATGGAGTCTCTTGAGAGATTCAATCTACTATACGCTGTCCGTGATTGCACTCATTGTGGTAAGTTTTGGTAGGTTGCTCTACATGTTACTCCTCCACAGGAGTCCATGAGTCTGCTGCAGCCTCAGAAGGTGGCCTGTAAAGAAGGTGTAATCTGGTGGCCAGGGTCCTAGGAATCATGTACAGATGTATTTGTTATCTCTCTGATTTTATCAAAGAGCTTGACCCAAGAGTAAATGATGGAGGAAGGTCCTGAGAGCCTCGAGCAGAACACAGAGTTAAATCCCCATGTGACAGCCCCACTTCCAGCTCTGACAGGGACATGCGGTTCTGTCTTCTCCATGCAGCAACCCTTCCTGTTTTCTACTGGCCATGCTTCTCAGAAAAGCCCTACATATCAATATGGAAGCATCATTTATGCCCAAAAGAAAGAGATCCTCAACAGCTATAAAGCATTACAATGTGGTAGATCTCTCCACACATAAGTAAGTCTTACTCAGTGCACACTATCAGCAAATCATCTTGTGAAGTTTACAGTTTCAGTAATTCTCAATGCTGC
>JAVCKT010006926.1:18334-29078 GCA_032273925.1 Rhynchotus rufescens
TAGCTTTCAACAAGCTCCGTAAGTGCTTTGCATCTCCTCAAATCAGTGAAGAAATGTTATCAGGAGTGCTTAAGACCCAGCCAGCTCCTTAGTGTAAATTTGCAGCCAACACAAAGCAAAGTCAAGAAATGCAAAACCTGAATTTCCTGGTAACAGGTACTGTCTTGCATGATTCTTTTTTTCCATGGACATGAAGACCCTAGATTCCCCAGGAGAATAGAAGTGATTTTATGGGTTTAGCCTTTGTTTGTGAGCAAGAAGGGAACTTTATAGTCAGAGACGAATACTTGTGTTTCTAAAGGTGATGGTGGAGCTAAAGCTTGTGGTTCTAAAGCCAATTTTCATTCATCACGATTTCAACCATGTGTTTTGTTTCGCTTTGCCTGTATGCCATGTATATTCTGTAGGTACAAGTGCCTACCTCTGAAATATCCAAGGGTTTGCCTTGGCTTGTTTGTACTTCTGTTTCCTGCACTGCAAGGTCAGCTTTTAGCAACTTCTGAAAAATAGCTTGTCTCCAGTCTACTTCATTCATCAATGCTGCTGCCAGAATAAAAGCTACATAATTATTAGCAATGAGCTGTGAAACAAAAAACTCTTTTTTTTCCTTGATAGCTCAACAGCAACATCATACGAAAAATGTATTCCTAAACAATAAACTCAGCTACTCCTCCAAATTGAAATAAGCTACATAGTATGAGCATAAAGACACATATCCAAGCCAGCAGTCATCCTCTTAGTGTACTCTAAGGGAAGCACACATATGGGCAGCTACCTGACATTTAACCTCTTCTTTTCTGGATAGGTTGTTTCATTTATTGCCTGATGGCAGGCAAATTAAAGGTCTTGTTGACCTTGCCATTGGATTTGCCATCCTTCAAGCAAGGCAGCATTTTTCATGGCCAGTTCATCCTTGTGTAGTCAGTGGCTTTCATATGCTGAAATTCATTCTCGTCTTCCCGTGCCCAATGCATCACTGAAACTCCTAGCTACCTGTCATGTGTAACTGCAGTTGATAGTGCTCATTGAATTGACATCTTTGTTATTCCAAAGGAAGCTCTAGTCTCCTGTATTTTATTTCTGTGAAAGCTCTTCTTGCAGGTTACAAAACTTCAGCAGGTCTTTCAGCTTTGGGACTACAGCCCTTCATACCAGGATACTACTATTTGTGTTCCTAAGCCTTGGCTTAGCTTCTCCACTCCACCGCTCCAGTATGGGATGCACTCCGTAACAGCTTTGTCGTGCCTACTTGTAAATATGCATATGAGGAAGTAAATACACTCCTTCCATTATTGAGTATTTTGAGGTTATGGGTTATGAGGTTATGGATATCAGGTTATGGACTTAAAAAAAAACCTTGATATTCTGCTTGTCTCCTTCAATTGCCACCAGGAAAGGGATTGCATTGAAAATAGAAAAGCAGAAGACTCACCTGTTGAGTACTACTGGCCAGGTGATAAGATTGGGTGAATTCTGAATCACAGAGGCTATAAGCAGATTAAGTCTGTTTATCACCTATACCTCACCTTGTCTTGGTGTTACAGTATTTTTGCCCTGAAAATAATATTGAGAGGATGCCCTGTCACCCATTAAAGCTTGTCAAAACCATTATTTCTTATTCCTCTTGAAAGGAAAAAGATATCAGTGTTTCTTAACTTGGAGGGACATGGTCAAAGTCATTAGTGAAGAAAGTGGGATTGGTGCTATTTCTGATCACAAAGGTCACTGCACATGTTTTTGTGTCCTACCACACCAACGCACTGCAGCCCAAAATAGTCATTGTCAGATGAAATCACGGTGACTGGAGTCATCTTAGAACATGCATAATGTTCTATAGTCGTGTTTTCTTCCAGCAAAGGATATAATGACCGGTGCTTGATACCAAACAAGAGTTGCTATTTGCAGGCTCTATAGCTTAAGGGAAGTATTCCGCTGTGCTTTTGAAAGGTCATCTGCTTTCCTTCCTTGGTGCTGCTTCCATGGAGGGGCTTTCCTAATGCAAAAGCACTGCTTGCATCTCTTCATCCAGCACTGAGTTCAAACCACATATAGACGATTTAGGAAGAGTAGAAAGAAAGTAACCCCCTCATGAAAGTAAAATGCTGGGCCCAGTGGCTTTCTAGGCCAAGGAGCTGTAGGGCTGCTATGTGTGTGATAATGGTGCAGACCTCTCAGAAAGGCCATGATGAAGTATAGGCCTACCAACCTATCACTCGGCTATGATGAAGCATTGGCACCTATTTACAACGTAGCCATTATGAAGTGTTGGCCACCATCTACAGCTTAGCCTCGGCCCTTGTCTCTTCCAGAGAATACGCTGGTCGGGGCTCAGCCTCCAGTTTCCCTGCGGCAAGCTGGTGGAGCACCATTTGCAGGTGTCTCATCGCCCAAAAGGGGCTGTTGGGTGTCTAGGAAGGGGGCACAGCTGTGGGCCGGGCCTGGGGGCAGAAGGGCCCTGACCATGAGGGCTGGTAATGTGCACCCCACTCTCACAGCCAAGGCAGCAGCAGAGGGGAGCCTGGCAAGTGGCCGGAGGCCCGAACTGGGCAAGATAGTCCCAGTGTTGAAACAGGACAGCCATCTACTGGCCACCAACAGCAGCAGCCTGCAGTCGGCCTCCTCCAGTGCCAGAAACTGGACAAGGAGCCCCTTGCTCCAGTTGCACAGCACAGCGTCTTCCCAGGCACCCAGCATCTCCCATGGGCATGCAACCTCTCTCACAGACACGAAACATCTCACATCGGCATTATCACTGGGGCGTGAGCATAGGGCTGCAGGGAGGCTGAAGCAGTTGTGGTGGGTATATTTGGCTGGGGTGGTTTCATATGGAGGTTCTCATGGCCATTGGGAAGAAGACCCAGCCATGCTCTGGAGCAGGGACATCCTGTGGGCTGGATGAGAGGGTAGGGCAGGACATCATGCTGAGCCCACAGCTGCTCCATGCCCCACTCCGCTCGGCAGCTCTTCTGCCTGTGTTTTTTTTCTGACATGCCTCTTTTTCAACTTTTCCTCCACAGTTTATTTATGACGAGAAGGTTTCTTGGTGAGTATACAGAGCACTGAAATCTTTTTCTCATTGTTTTGTTCTGACCCTGGCACAAGAGCACAAAAGAAATGGGCTAGCAGGGAAAAAGCTAATGAGAGGATGACCACTAGATATCTAAATATATACAGACACTTAAATGTTTAAATATCTTAAACATTTACAAATGTCCCTACATAGGCTGCAGTTGCTATTGTAGGCTAGGCTGCAAAAACCTTTAAAAAATGATTGCAGTGTTTTGTTTTCATCCTTTGTTTTTGGGGCATCTCTGGCCTTGGCAGAGGCCAGTGGTAGCTTTGATTTCCCTCACATCTAGGATTATTTGGATTGCAAGCACTAGGGGGAGGCAGCCTTTTTGCGGCACATGTTTGCTTAAACTTATTCTCCCCAGGGAAGGGATGTTTCACTTCACGAAAGGATTGCTAAAACACAGAGTTTTGCAATGGCCTGTTTTGCTGGGGTTTTTTTTGTTTTGGTTTTGTATTTGAATAAAATTGCACTGAGGCCCAATTCAGTTTGACCCTCTCCTCTACTAAAACACATCAATGAGGAAGCTGAGGGCTGAACTGCAGGAAGCAGGGAGGGAGATACTGGTATGGCCCATGTAGCATCTCAGATAAAAGTGTTCCTTAAAGGACCTCTGTCCCATGTGTCTTAGTCTGCAGCAAGCTCCACACAGGGGATTTTTCCACGGGGCCTGTGGTGGCAAACCACTTCCTCACCCATGTGCTCTCCTGGAGATGCATTAAGGCAAGCAGAGAGGGTTGAGCCCTTTTACAGCATCCTCCAGCATCTGACCGGTGTTGCTTTGGTTTGCAGGTGGGAGTCTTTAGTCCTAGTGCTGATGTATGCCATCTACATCGTTATCATGAAGTAAGTGCACCACATCCTGCTGCTCCAGCTCCCATCTCCGAAGCCTATTCGGGGCCTGCAGAGGTGGCCCGGGAGAGACACAGGCGGGAGGTTCCTGTCCCACTACCCGGTCACCCACCACATGTTCAGCTGTCACTGTTCTAGTCAGCAAGTCAGGATGTCCGTTGTGCTCATCCGAAGACCAGAGGTGTAATGTGGCAACGCTTCCCTGGGGTGACTTGGAGAACTGAGTTGTCTCCAAGCCTCACCAAAACAGCCACCTTCTGACCTGGCCACTGATCTTCCCCTGGTCACTTTAGCATCCCTACTAAGAAATGAAAGTGAGGGGGATTGCATCTGTTTCCCCAAGCCCCTCTGTAATTCCGTGCTCCCCAGGGAAGTTGCAGTGCAGCCCGTGCTGATTTCTAGGCATCGAGGGGTGAAATGTGGCTGACTGTGGTGGAAAAGCCCAGGCTGCTGCTCGCTCCCAATCCCTCCCACCTTGTTTTCTGAAGCCAGTGGAAAGGAAACCCAAATTCAAGCTGGAACATTAAACAAAACCTGCCATCTACCAGACACGCCAGTGGGTCTTGTCCCAGCAAGTGCGATTAGAGCCGTATTGTGCAGCAATGAGCAGGGTAAATATTATGAGAGCAATTCCCAGTGCGAGAGGCAAGGGGGGCTGGTTTGCAGGGAAACACAAGTCCACATGTGATTTTGCTCTGGCTTTGGGTTGCTTTGGAGGCAATGTAACTAGAGCCACAGCCTGCCCTAGCTGGGTTTCCACAATGCAGAGGACTTTCCTCCCCATGCTTAGCTGGGTCTCGGAGGCTCTAAATCAATGTTAACAGCTGCAGTGTGTTTCCTTCGCCCAGGTACAACTCGACCATCCATCACTGCTTCGAAAGGAAGACCAAAGGTGCTGCCAACATGGTGAACGGGTTAGCGAGTAACACGGAAATGGATGATAACAGCAACTGTGATGCCACAGTGGTATTGCTAAAGAAAGGTAACTGTTCCAGTAAGTCACCCTACTTGTTGCCTCCTTCTGAGGGTTTTATTCAAGCTGGTCCATCAGTTGTGTGGCGTGGGAAGCAGTATGTTATTAGCAATGCCATAAAAAAACAATAGACCTTTTGCAAGTCATGGCATTTGAAGCCCTCTGTGCCGGCAGCCCGATGCCAGGGTGATGGCTGTCCCCTTCTTGCCAATGGTTTGCCTAGTAGAGCAGCTGCTTGCAGCTTCAAACCATGCACTTCCAGCTGTTTTCAATGCATTTAATGCACAAAGTGACAAAAACTGAACAGGAGGAAAAACATGCTTAAGCCTGGGTATGTGTCACCACAGGAGAAGGAGGGGACTCTGCTTTGGTAGGGTGCTGTCAATCCACCCACCGTCCTCAGCATGCCGAACTTTTGCACATAAATGATCTCTAAGTGGTTGATGTCACTTCAGTGCAAATCTTCTCCATTTGATTGAAATCATGACCCTAAGTTCAGGCCTTCCTTGCTTGCTCAGGTGTTCCCAGGTTCCTCAGGAATACAAGCGAACGGAACAGTTTGGGCTGTGGGATTTAGCTTTGACGTGCTCAGCCTGCCTTCTGGTGCAGCTGTGGCTCAAGTTCTGGGTTTCTTTTTGAGCATTTACTCATTGGAGCAGAGAAGGCAAGAGCTGCAAGAGTTTGTAGCATTCCTGGTAGCATGAGGGTAGTTGCAGTTCCTACCAGTGCCACATAAGAAATGCAGGTTGGAAAGAAAGTCCTGGGAAAAAAACACTTGGCAATTTCTACTGGGATGACTAGGAAAGACCCCACATGTTTATATCTGCTCCGTGGAAACCTTCCCAGGCAGAAAGGCTGAGAGGATGAGGAGGATGCTCTTCTGTAGGCCTGAGGATACAGCAGTAAATAGCAATATCATGAGGCAAAAGGCATGGCAATAATAAGCTTGTAACAAAAGGCATGGCTGTGTCAGGTGTCTCCACTATCGATTTCAGTTGTGGCTTATCAGTTAAAATCCTACACAACCTCCAAGTACAGAAAAAGCCATGGTCTTGACCTACAGAGCTTATAGACACTGGTGTTTGTGCTCCCTGGGTTAAGGCTTTGACCTCCTAGCTGTGCCCCAGCTGGAGCATATTTTCACTGTCTGCCCAGTGTGTCCTTTCTCCTTTGATGCCATGGAACAGCAGGCTTCCAGGTCTTGGTAGAGGCAACCATCAGCTTAACACAGCCTTTGATGAGTTGTGGAGGGTAGATTCAGTTTTGTAATAATGAGTATGAGTAGAGGCACCATAGTGGTGATTTGTTTTAAAAAGAAATGCAGAAATTAAGGACTAAAGAGGCATATTTTAAATGGCAGTAGCTGAAAGAATGGTTTTTAGATGGGCCCTCTGGATTTACAGATGCACAGATTTATTCTTCAGAGACCCTTGTGGGACCTTGAGAGGCTTCAGTTTCTCCTTGTCCCTTGGCTGCAGGGAATTTCCACCGCAAAGCCTCAGTGATAATGGTGGACGAACTGCTCTCTGCCTACCCACACCAGCTTTCATTTTCTGAGGCTGGCCTCCGGATAATGATAACCAGCCACTTTCCTCCCAAAACCCGTCTCTCAATGGCCAGCCGCATGTTGATCAATGAGGTATGTGTTATATCATTTATATACACACACACACATATATGTTTATCTCTTTCTTTCTGAATTCACCCCTTCCTACAGCAGCATTCAGGTTGAAATGAAATTCAGTAGATTTGTGGGATCCCAGCTGGCATTTTCCTAGATTTGATCTTCCTGCCCAGGGCTCTACTAAATCATCCACTGACATCAGCCTCCATGGAGACTTTAGTAAAGAAAGCTAGAGGTGGCCAAGGCTACACTACCTGCAACTATTGCTTGCAGTAGGTACCCACAGTCTTGGTCTGATATTGATATCACTTGCATTTGTTTTACAACCTGGTATTCCACTGAGTCTGGCCTCTCGTCTTGGAATCCCCTGCCTTGAATCTACATTTCTTGGCATGTCTCTGTCTCTCTCTCTCCTTATCTCTTTAAAAAAAGCTGCATTTCAGCAAGAATTCTTACCTGTGTTACAGAGACAAAGGCTGATCAACAGCAGGGCTTACACCAACGGTGAGTCAGAAGTCGCGATCAAAATACCCATCAAGCACGTTGTTGAGAACGGCACGGGGCCGAGCAACTCCGGTGAGCGGGGCATGAATGGCACAAGGCGAGACGAAGATGTGGCTGAGGCCGGCAACGAGACAGAGAACGAGAACGAGGATAATGAAAACAACGAAAACGACGAGGAAGAGGAAGAAGAAGATGACAGTGATGACCATGAAGGGCCATACACACCTTTTGACCTCCCTAGTAAGAGGCTCCTGGGTTTGGGTTCTTCCAGAAAGCAATGCTCAGGTTGGGCATGCCAGCAAGCATCAGACGAGCAGAAAGCCCTCAGGATGCAGACCCCTGGTCTTGGGGTCACCCCAGCCACAGGCTCTGAAGCTCCTGTGTTGGTCCCATGGCCACCCTCTCAGCACCCCTCCTTCCCTTGTGCTGTGCTCCTCTGAACAAGAGGTGCCCTGTCTTAGCCACTTGCACAGCACTTAAGCTGAGAGTAGCCTGGCCTCTTGCTCATGAAAATTAAAAAAAAAATACTAGACTAAAGCGTGCCAGACTAAAGTAGACCAGAATTATGACTTTTTTCCCCTGTTTCTTATTTTGCAGCTGGTAAGACTGAAATCCTGAAGTGGCTCTTCACGTGGCCGTTGAGTTTTGTCCTGTACTTCACGGTGCCCAACTGTAACAAACCCCACTTGGAAAAATGGTTCATGGTTACCTTTGTTTCTTCTACCCTTTGGATTGCTGCTTTTTCCTACATGATGGTGTGGATGGTATGTACCCACTAAAGCAGGAACTGCTCTTGTGCTAACAAAAGGCAAAAATGAGTGTCGGAGTAGAAGACTTTTTATTTTTTTTTATTTTTTAATGACTCTTGTTATCCTGAGCAGGCAACGAAAAGTTACTTGTTTCCTCTTGCTTTTCATCTGCAAGGATGAAGTGTTTCCAAGGAAAAGCTCTCCCAGCTTTCCATAGCTGGAATGCCAGAGTCTGCTGGGTCACCGTGTTGTTTCTCAGGCCATGCTGCCCAGAGTTCAGGATAGTGCCTATCGGCATGGACTGAGCTTCTCTCCTTGCTCTGTGCAGCTAAATGGGGCTCATAGGAAACCCGGCATCATTCAACAAAGGCCTCCAACATTTCAAAAGAGAAATCAGTTCAGAGAGCACTGATTTACCACAGGCTGCATGGCAAAAAAGCAAAAGGCATTAAAGGAATCTCCTTCTGCTACAGGGAAATACTTGCAATATCTTGGGGATATGACCTGCATATGATATGCTCATAATACAGTTAACTTGCAGGCTGTTTTAATGTCTGTATGTGGTAATGTCTTTAGCACCTTGTGTGTGCTAATGCCTTGAATCATCAGCCATCATGAGGGGTTCTGTTGCACCCAGTAGTTGGCCTGCATAGAGCCTCTTTTCCAGGTTAATGTCCAGAAAATTATGGTTGAAAACAAATACATAGCAGGTCAGTACTATCTCCTGCCAAGTGATGAATATACCAAAAAAAACCCTGTTACTGCTTCTCCTTCGAGTTAGACTGACCAGTAAATCTTTCAGTCTTGGCCCAAGCTGGTCTGTGATTTTGCTTCTCGCAGACACCCTGACGTTTAAATTCCTCTCTGTAGGTTACAATCATTGGCTACACGCTGGGAATTCCGGATGTGATCATGGGCATCACCTTCTTGGCGGCAGGAACCAGTGTGCCAGACTGCATGGCCAGCCTCATCGTCGCACGGCAAGGTGGGCGCGCGCAGCACCTTGCTGGTGAGGTGTTCGGGGGGTCGTCTTCCTTCCCCGAATGCAGAACCTTCGCAGCCCTTTTCCCTGTTTAGAAGGTTTAAAAAGAAGGTTTAAAAGGTTTAAAAGCTGAGGTTTAAAAGGAAGAAGAAGAATTATGTTGCTATGGCAAAGCAGGTAACACCAAAATGTTTTGGCACCGTTGCCAACTTCAAGCCTTCCCCAGAAGTTCAAAGGTATATTTCTTTTATTTTTTTTCTTTTTATAATATCAATTTTGTAGATCTGCGTAGAACATTATGTAAGCACTGGAAAACACTTTTTTTTTTTTAAGAAACCTTTTCTTCTTTTGCCTAATGGCTTTTGGATCAGGTTCTTTAAGAGGAAAAGAGAGTTGGGAATGCAGCTTACGGGGATGAAGAAGATGGTTCTTCATGAAACATGTTAGTCAAATTAGAATAACTGAAGACCAAATCTAACCAGTCTGATACAGAAACTCATGTCTCATGGTTGCAGTAAAGCAACGGTGGCATGGAGGGAGAGCCAGCAGAGCCAATGGTTCAGAGTCCCCAGGAGCGGCTGAGGGAAGTCCCCGGATAATCATAGAAAGGGGATCCATCTTTTCCTGATGATGGCCTGTAGGATGAGGAGAGAGAAGGGAAGAAGGAAGAGACTTAACTCTACTTTAATCAATGGAAATCGTCTGGATTCACTCAGATTAACGTGTTCTCATGGGTGATTGTTCTTGGTTTCTGTTCCTGCAGGTATGGGGGATATGGCTGTGTCCAACTCCATCGGAAGCAACGTTTTTGATATTTTAATTGGCCTAGGCCTCCCATGGGCTTTACAGACCCTGGCAGTGAATTATGGTTCATACGTAAGTCCTATGCTCGGTTGCATGATATTTTATTTATTTATTCTTAAACCTAGACTTTTACATACACTGGTTAGATCAAATTTTGTAGATTGGATTTGAGGAAACAAATAGTGTCATGCTGCTATTATTTAAGGGAAGCAGCAGGCAATTTTCAAAAGACATGCCCCAGGTTTTGGAGTACAAGGACATCCATCTCCTTGAAGGCAGGACATGTGCTTCAGTCTGCACTGAAATAAGCTAACTCACCATGTATACTGCGAATTTGTGCACTGGAATTTATTCATGGTAAGGAGAATAATCCTATTTTTAATGAGACCAAGGGCTAAAACACACAGGTAGAAAGTAAAAGGTCAGAGCAAATCTGCAGATTTAGTGTTAGTGAACTGTTAACACTGGAAAATGAAGGAAGCTATTAAATAACCATGAGGTTTCAGAGCCTGATCACTAAGAAACAGCAGAGCAGCTTCTTTTAGAAAGCCAACGCCAGTAACAATTCCCAAATTAAAAAAAAAAATTCTTCTTTAGTCCCCAGATCAAAAAACAACCGCACCCCACCCCTGCAAAGCTGTTGAAAGTTTTGTTCCAAGAGGGAAGAGTAATAATTAGACAATGCTCAGCACAGGACAGAGGAGAGCCAAGTTACAGGCTACAGAATTACAGAATTGCAGAATATCTGAATTTGGAAGGGACCTCTGGTGCTCTTCCAATCCCACCTCTCTGCTCAAGCAGGGCCAACTGCTGCAGGTTGTCCAGGATCACGTCCAGTGAGGTTCCAACCATCTGGAAGGATGGAGACCCCACAACCTTCTAGGGCAGCCTGTTCTGGTGTTCAATTGTCCTTACAGTAGAGAGTTTTCTCCTGTGTTTCAAAGGTACCTTCTATATTTCAGTTTGTGCCCATTACCTCTTGTCCTGTCACTGGATCCCATTGAGAAGAGCCTGGCTCCGTCTTCCTTGCACTCACCCATCAGATGTTCATGCATGCTGATAAGATCCCTCTGAGCCTTCTCCAGGCTGAAGAATCCCAACATCACAGAATTACAGAATCACAGAATGGTTGAGGTTGGAAGGGACCTCTAGAGATCATCTAGTCCAACCTTCCTGCTCCAGCAGG
>JAVCKT010006927.1:0-13942 GCA_032273925.1 Rhynchotus rufescens
AAAAGAAAAAAATCAGCAATTTCAAGCAACTTTTACCTGCTTTTTTTTTTTACAGGTGAAATGAGGAATGATTTATATATCACTGTAGAACGAGGAGAATTTGAGAAAGGAGGAAAAAGTGTAGCAAGAAATGTGGAAGTGACAATGCATGTTGTGGACAGCAGTGGTCAAATTTTAAAGGTATCCTTGTATTTAATATATTTTGATATACGTTTTCGTAAGTAAATCAATATTGTAAGTATCAATAACTGGATCAGTATTTTTAGAAGTAAATCAATATCCTTGATATTGTTCAAGGAGTAAGAAGATGCTTTGGTAAGGTCATGATCATGTTTATCTCTTGTTGTCTTTAAATATTCAAAGTGTTTCCACTTTTGCTTAGGATCTTTATAAACAGCGTGTTTGTTTTAATTCTGATATCATTTATGTGATTCAGATAAACAGCTGCAAGCACGAACCCAATAAGTAATGTTCCCATTAAAATGCTGGAAAATGTTGAATCAAGATCAGTTTTTGGAAAGTTTTGATTTCACATAAATTTTTTTAGTAAAAATGTGCATTTTCTCATGCCCCACATTTCAATCATTTTCCGTTTGTTGCCTGGTGTTAATAAATCAGAGCTCTTTGATGCAGTAATTGCCAAGACGGGGTAATAAAAAGATAAGATCATGGTCTTTCTTTCCTCCAGATTTGATAGCTGCTGCTGTTGATAGTTTGCTAGTAGGCATTGTTCACTTTGCATAGTATTTTGACCCACGAAAGATCAGTATTTCTCAGATTTTTGTCACAAAAACCTTTCAGTTCAACCTCTTCCATGTTCCTTTAGCATCCAATTGTTTTTCTTGTTTAAAAGGACTTCTTCTGTAGGTTCTGAGTGATACCATTTGTTGGCACAAATCATCTGGATTGTGTTGAGTGGGCGTGTAACTCTGTAAAATGAGACTGTGTTGTGTAAGTTCGTGTCATGTCTGTGTGTGACATGATATATATATATGTATTCACTCACACACACATATGCATACATACACACGTATATATTGTATGTATATAGTAAGGAAAATGCAAAGCTAATAATTCATAAATGCAGCCATTACAGGTGTGCCCAAGGCAGGCAGCACTTTGTGTGTCCCCAGTCGAGGGATTCAGATCTCAGGGTCTCATCTGGGCTTTTATTTGGGAAGTCTGGGGATGAGGCCTGAAAGACCATCCTGTATCCAGGGCCACCACATCCTATTTGTTGTTTAAACCTTCCTGACACAGTTTTCCCTACGTAATCCTCTGGTTCTCCACTCTGTTGGTGGTTTTTGCCATTTTTCCTAACCAGCAAATATTAACAAAGCACTAGTATTTTGATGGGGTTTATAATACATACCATCACACCACATTTGGCACTTACACTAGTGTGAATATTAGTATTCAGCATACAAATAGCCCTGACAACGTCCTACTGGGAAAACTAACCAGGAGTTTCCTCTCTGAGCAATGTTCTGTCCTTTGCTAGGATTTCATCTCGTTCGGCTCCGGCGAGCCCCCAGCAAGCGAGTACCATTCCTTCGTGCTCTACCACAACAACGGGCCCCGGTGGGCCGAGCTGCTCAAGCTCCCCATCCCGGTGGATAAGTTCAGAGGAGCCCACATCCGCTGCGAGTTCCGGCACTGCTCCAGTAAGTGGCCTGCGCCTGCGCCCAGCACCGCTCTGCCCACAGCGCCTCGGGGTACAGAGACAGCCCAGCCGCTGCAGCGTTGTTTTTAGGAGGATATTTTCATATTTTCAATATTGAATTCAATATTTAATCGATTTTTTAAAAAATCTGAAATTTTACAGATTTTCAGGCTTGCGGTTCTACTGGGTGGAACTTTTTTGTTTTGATAAAGTTCTAAATACCAAGAAAAACTAATCTTGTTTTATTTAGACTAGATCTAGATTTATTTACTTTTTTATCAAAATAGAAATATGCAGTGTTGTAGCTGTAATTGTAAAACAGTTTCAAGAAAATTGAAAATTAAAATTTAGAATGAACCTGTCGAGTTGCCAGAATTTAAACCTGCTCCTTGGTATCAGTTTAGCAAACCACACAATGCAAAAGTAGGTGCAGAATGGTCAATAAATGTAATTCTTGTATTGCATTTTCCACACTCCCACCAAACCCCCTCCAAAAAGTCACTCATTCTAAAATGCCCTGTATATTCTCAATAATTTAGAGATGACTTGGGGAAAAAATGCTACTGAGTTCTGGATGAGTCTTCTGTGTACATGGCATGGAAGACAGGTTTTGTAGACCAGTGGTACCAAATGCTTTTGACATAGTATGGAAAGATGGATGAAACTGTATGTCCTTTAAACTGCTGCTTTTCTTTGTCTCCTGGTGATGCAGATGATAGTGCAAGATTGCATTCTTTGCACTGTTTTTTTGTGGAAAATGGTGCCCATGCAGGTGACAGTATCTTTGGACTTTATTTTTCTATATTTTTCTGTACTAATTTCAGGTAATTCCAGAAACTTTCCAGTGAGATAACAGAAACCTTTAGGGGAGATGATAACCTGCAAATCTCATCTGGAAGCAGACCGTGTTTTCCTCTATAAATGTTGGGCCTACAAAGACCATGGCATCACATGCTCTAGGCGACAGACACTGGGATAAAGATAAATACTTTAAATCTATATATTTTTAAAGACAGAAGAGACGTGCTAAATTCACAGCTCTTTCACTGCTTCAGTAGCTTCATGAAGCAAGTGTGAAGATGGTAAACGGAAGGCTTGCTCTTGTCGCATCCTTTCAATGCAACTGAAGCCTCAAGCAAAAAAAAAAAAAGTCTTTTTCTAGTATCATAACCATGAGCATCTGCTAAACTTCTGAGGCAGCAACTGTAGCTGAGGGATGTGGGGCCAAAGGATCAGCTGCACTTCACAAAGAGGCGGATTAAGCCCTTTGTGCAGCAGGTCTTGCCTTGTCAGGGAAAGCAAATGACTTCAAGGGAGCCTTGCACTTGCAAGCTGGCTAAGCTGACATAAAGCACAAGAGCAGAGCTTGCTCTGACAAGCGCTCACAGGACTGCAGGAGAACTAGGAAAAGTAAAGATAGATTTATTTGCATCAAGAAACAATGCAAAGGTGGCTAAGGGTGGCTTTTTATTCCTGCTAGGTCGAGCACAGGACAAGTATCAGCCAGCTGAGATATATGTGCCAAAAATATTCTCGCATGAGTGTAGGTGGGCTCTATCTCAATTGCAGGCATGAAAATACAGACCTTTTTTTCCAGTTTTAGAATGCTTTTTAGAACTATTATAGAAGAACAGAAGGCTTTCCAGCATAATAAACTGTAGTACCTGGTCGTGCTGTGGTTATATCTATTCTTGGTACTCGCCTCCCTTTATCCTTCTCATAGGCACTTCCTAGACATCCTGCAGTCCGTAAGATTTTTTTTTTTTTTGCTTGTTTGTATGTGTTATTACTTCTTAAATCTCTTTTAAGGCCTGATTCTGTGAGCTGTGACCAGAGAGTCCCTGGGTCCAGATGGCGACTTTGCCAGGGGATCTGTAGCACGGTGCAGTTGGGAAGAACTGCGAGTTTCCCGTTGTGAACAGTGACTCTGTGAAGGATCTCGGCTGCCAGCTAGCCTGCAAAATAGCACACACCCCTGTTGCATTGAAGTTGATTGGCCATTTTAGTTCATGATTAATAGTTTGAGAGAAAACACTGGCCCTGTAAGTCAGCTCAAGGCATGACAGAAGCTTAAGGGGAGGGTGTCAACTCTCAGTAACTTCTAGCAAGGGTCACGTTCCTAGAAGGGAGGTGTCAGACATGAGGTTTTAACTTGGCCTGTCTAGTATAGAGGGTATTTTTAGATAAGTGTTTTTTCCTCTCAGAGCAGCAAACAGATATATATTTAAGGAAGTCCTACCTATCTGAAGAAAAACGGTCAAAAATACCTCAATAATTTATTTAGTAATTTATTTTTATTATTAATCTTTTTATTAATCTATTCATCTTGGGATTTGTTTTACCTGTAAAGAAACATAAAAAGAGATTTAAGGTGTTCTTTGTTTGACTAGTTCAAGCAGCTTCCGGTATACTTTCATATCCTGCATTATATCCGTTCACTTTGCCTAAAATATGTAATGTCAACTATAAGTACTGTTTTTGACCTGTATATTTCAGCAAAAGAAAAGGGTGAGAAGAAGTTGTTTGGCTTTTCTTTCGTGCCCCTGATGCAGGAAAATGGGAGGACGCTGCCAGATGGCACCCATGAACTCATTGTGCACAAGGTAATTTGAATCAGAGATCATTAACAGTAATGATTCCTCTGGAACTCACTGCAAGACCCAGGCTGAGGCTCTAGGCTGACCACTAGGCTGAGGAAGTCCATCTTCCTTGCCAAATGAGTGATAATCTTGTCACTGTTAAAACTATCGTTTGCTAGTTCTTTAATATTATGGAGCTTGGTAAAAATTGCAGTTGAATCTAGGAATGCAGTGCAGTGGCTGGCTGTACTTGTGAAGTGCTAATATAGTACATTATATTCACAGTGAATTTCACCGAGCTAAGATGAGTTAAAACATGTGAAGTGTGTTCAAGTGCATCTTCTGCCATCCACTTATAAATTGATGAAGGGGGAAAAACAGGCAGGCCCTTCTCCTTTGTCACTCCTGTGCATCCACTCGCTGGCAGGTTTCTGTACAGATCGTTCTACAGAATTTCTTTTCTTTGTTTACACAGTTAACAAGTACCTTTTTTTTTACAGGATTTGGGTATGCTCCCAATTACATGTTTGATTTTAACACCAAAATTTGTAGCTACTCATTTGATATAACCTATGCAAAGTTATTAGTTTTTAATATCTAATACAAAAGTACAATCTAAGATGAAAAAACAGTTCCCATTAATGGGAAAATGAGCTTAATTTATTTATGCATATAAAAACTTAATCTAATTTTCCCATCTGAAAAAAGAATATTTTTAGTTAGAGAATGTGCTGACTCATTTTGTCAGTAGGGGGTAGTCTTCATAAAAATGGCTTAGCTCTTAGGCAAAAGAAGAATAAAAATTGGAAAGACATTTCAAATATATATATTTTGCATGTTAGACTTTATGCTGATAATGTACTGCATGGTCTGTGTATATATTTGAGATAGCTTAGTATTAGTTTTTCCTGTGTTAAAAATATTTAACTACCGGATCTCTAGGACATTAGCTAAGCTTTAAATCTGTAGGTTTTTTTTAGATGTGTTTAAACTTAATCATAAGACTTACTGAATACATTATAAAGCATAAAGGTCTTGAAAATTCCTTTTTTTAAGAATGCAGTCATCAAGAAATACAAGAAACACAATTCAAACTTGTCCATCCTATTTTAAACAGAAATTTTATTTGACAGTTTTGACGTGTCAGAATTCATTTGTATAAGGCCTTCCCATAATGAAAATTGTCTTACTTCATTTATTGTCAAAGAAAGAGTAATAATTCATATAGTTCAGGGATCTGGTTTTTCCTTTTTTATGTAGTGCAATGATTTTGCACTGGTTTGTTTCCACAGTGTGAAGAAAACACAAACCTTCAGGATTCTAGTCGCTACCTCAAGCTCCCCTTTTCAAAGGGAATTTTCCTAGGTCACAACAGCCAGGCAATGAAAACCACTAAAGAGTCCTTCTGGATCACATCCTTTCTCTGCTCCACCAAACTCACACAAAATGGTAAGACAGGTTGAGTATTTAAAGCATGATAAATTCAATGAATGTCATAGATGGCCTTTTCCATGCCACATAAGCACAGATACAGTCCAAAAAAGAGCTTACATTGTATCAGCATCAACCTGATTTTTTTCCTGATTTTTGTTATCCACATGGAAACCAGTGTAACGCGATGAACCAAATTAACATGATATTTGAATCGCATACAAGCACTTTTGGAATGAACTATCAAAACCCAGCTGCTCTGCAAAACCTCATAATCTGTTGCAGAGGTTTTAGGAAGTGTTTATTGCAGGCTCGAGGCTGTGGCAGCTTTGTTTTAATTGGGTACCTACTGCTTTTCTGTTGTATCATTTCTCCTAAGTCAGCAAATTTTTACTATTTCTGAGTGATAAAAACAGTCGTACGCACTTGATCTAAAGAACTTGACATATAACTATATATGTGTTCAGGTTCTTTGCATGTTCTCTGTATAAAATTCTTAGTCTTATTTGTTTGCTGGACTAAATACAATTAGTTAATAACTGAAACAGTTTTCTGGAAACTTCCAACCTTGCATATTTGCTTGCTTAGGTGTATCTGACCGTTCTTTGATAGCATCATGCTTTCATACGATTTTTTTCTGTTTTATCACAGTTTTAAGAAATTTATTAGCTATCTCCTATTTGAAACAACAGTGTCTTTTCCCTTTTTATGTTCATTGTGATAAACTTGCTAAATCGTAGGTGTTTAACAGCAAGAGCAGCTTTTTAAATGGAAATAATAATTTTAATTTTCACCGTTTAGTAGCAAGTTTCCAAAGTAGAACTATGGGCAGGTAGTAAGTCTGTTTCTCTGTGTGCGTCCATTCTGTATTCCCACAGCAATTAACTTTCAAGTAATAAAAGTTAATCAATTAAAAATTTCCAGCAGAAATGCTAATAGGCAATCATAGGCTAAATTGGCTGCAGTTAAAGGCCTTGATGTAGGAAATGACATGAATGTACTGGTAGTTCCATATGCAGGAAAGTGCTTCCCAGGAACTCAGCATCTCACTGATGCAGACGCCAAAATTAAGTTTTGCTTTGATTCTGATTATAGGAATTTCAGATCATTAATTTCTGTGGGCAATTCGGTAGTTATTTAATACTTGATATAAATCGTTGTGTGAGGACATTAAGAGTCCGTTTTTTTTACCACATACAGAGTAAGAGAGTGTAGAATATCTGAATAATATTGATCTCCTTTTCAGCACTGAAGGAGTTGACAGTTATTTCAGCAATACTTTAGAGGATGCAGATATTTTCAATAGACAGGCTCATAGTTTCTTCAAGAATCTTATTTGGGAAGTTCATCTTGGTGACTTTCCAAATCTCCGTTCTTTTAAATGAAAATTTGCCAAATTCTATTGCATGCTCAGGAAATGAATGTAGGGCAAAGCATGTGGCTCTTTGGTCATGTGCACATTACTTCAGTTATCCCTGGGAGGATGTAGCATAGTTATTAAAAATTGTGGGATTAAAAAGATCTTCATGTATGTACTTCTATTTAGTAAGCACTTGTATCTGTATGAGAATTGCTGATTATCTTTGGTAATCTTTTTTTAAGTTGGGAGATTTTGCTAAAGTTGTCAAAAATCCACATGTGAGTGCGAACAGCGAGGTCCAGCTTGCAGACCAAGCTGTGACTTTGTGCTGGCCGTGGTGGCAACACCCCAGGCCAGATGTGCACGGAGGGTCCCTGAGCTAGGCTGGCTTTAGCAACACGAGCCAGTTCTGCCCAAGTGTCCTTCTTGTGTTGGTTCCTGCAGCTCCTCTCTCCCCGCAGCTCCCATGCATACGGGGTAAGGAGGTAGTCTCCTGTTGCAGGAACCCTAAATTTCCTTGTCCCCCATGCTTTGGAAGTCGCCCTAGAGACCCCTGCAAGCGCAGCCTCCTTCTCCCAGGCTCCTCCCAGGAATCTGTGCTGTCGGGACAGCAACGCTTAGGCTCTCTGCCAGCTGCCCTCCCTGAGCCTGACCTCAGCTCTGGGATAGTTACTCAGATAATGTCAACAAAACAAAAAGCTTTTCTGTTTCTTAGATAGCTATATTGTGTTATCTTAAAATAAAAAAAAAAATAAAAAGAGCACAGGAGAAAGAGGAAAACATACTCTTTTTTTTTCCACTGAATATCGATATAGTCACATTTATTTCAACTTTAGAATTTGAGTTTTAGGAGTCTGCCTGCTGAAGACTCCCGATGCATCCGGCAGAGAGGTCCATTTCAGCAGGGTGGCATCCCCCTGTTCCCAGTGCCCATCAGCACGTGTCCCAGAGCCCCAGGCTCACAGTAAGCAGCAGGCTGGGGAGCAGAGCAGCGGGCAGCGTGGCAGCTCTGCTTTGGGGGGAAGGTGGGACCCCTCTACCTGGTTAACCGAGGCAGAACGAGCTAGTGCTCGGTAAGGAAACAAAGTGAGCAGCAGCTTCGAGCGCTGCCAGCTGGTGCGGCCAGCGCCGCAGGGCTGGAAACCTCCGAGGGCTGCAAACCTCGGGAAGAAGCGGCCTGTGGGAATGGCTTCCCGAGCCGTCCCCCTGGGAATCTGGCCTTCCTGGCTGCAGTGCCGTAGTCCTTCCTATAGAAGGACAATAGTCATGGCTTGGAAGGTAGGAGGGGCAGTTAGAAAGTTAATCCCAAGCCCTTTCCTTGTGCACATGCTTTAAATTAATGCCTTGGAGAAGGAGAAGTGTTTTGTTTGAGCTGTAGGATCAGATGTGCCCTATTTTTGAAGTATAAAATAAATCATGATAAAAAGAAGGCATTAGAAATATATATATATATGTATCTATAAAAAAGTTTATCAACAGCATTGTCTTCTTTGGTCTTCCAAAATCATGGTTTTGTAGAGGGCCTATTTTTGAGGACAGTTTTATATTCTGATTTCTCTTAATATTCGACACTTTGCTATCCCTTTTCCATGTGATTCATGTGTCAGATTTTCTGTTCATGTCATCTGTGGCTGGGCTGTTCGCTAGCACTGTGTCAGCAGTGTCTTTCCTCCTCTACATTTTCCTTTAAATAAGTGCTTTGAAGTGGGTATTTTACATTTACTTTATTTCTCTCTTTTTAATCCCCCAACAAATCCCTAATACGCAGTGCCACTCTCTACCAAGAGCTTTGCCCAGCAAACCTGGAAAGCTGTGTTTTTCCTGCTGTGGACTGAGGGATTGAGCTAGTTTCCATACTCCATGACTTGAAGCTTGAACAGTGTCAAAGTCTGCTTAACTACCCAAAAGACAGAGATTTCGTTAGGAAGTGGTAGCCCTTGTTTCTTTAGAATTCCTGACAGGAGGAATAGTGAGATCTGCAATTTAACCTTGATGTTTTGAGAGCGATCTGTGACACGGACGTGGGGTTGCAGGGTACTTAGTGTACTTAATCCAGAGCTTTCCATATTAGTGCAGTGTAAAAGAAAGCAGCAATGAAGCTAGACATGCATGAAAGCAATCTGAGCAGGAGAAAATTAGTTAAAGCTCTATTGCTATTATTATATTGCTAATCTGTACTTAGTCTATTACTAAGTAGTGAGACCATTTCAGAAGAAATGGTCCTGGACAGTGGGGGCCATGTTTCAGTTTAAACTGGTTAAAGGGTTGGACTGTTGTTTTCAAGATTCGCTGTTTTGAGTGGTGAGATCTCACTCAAAGATATCTTTAATATCTTTGATATGAGTATGATAAGATATGAGTACTGCGATACTCTGAGAAGCTGACGAGGGAAATACATGAAGTTAACCTCAACGCAGAGGAGCCTGGGGATTTGCTCCGTGCAGAGGCTCAAACAGGTGTGGAGCTTCTGTGCTCAGAATACAGCTTGCAGGAGCTGCTGCAGACCTGCCCCGGTGGGAAGAGACAAAAGGAGCTGGGACGGGCAGAGCAGCTGCAGTGCAAGGGAGAGAAGGAGCAGCAGGATGTCGCAGCGCAGCTAGAGCCGGGCGAGGTGAAGCTGCCACAAGTCAAGCTGAGATTTGCAGGGTTTGTTTTTAAATAATGAATGGTGTGGGGCTGATATTCCCAGGCGTACAGCAAGGGTTTTACTGCGTCTCTGAAGCTCAGAGTTGTATTACTTGACTCAGGAGTAACAAGCCTGGTACTTGTGTGTTGGAAAGGAGGAAGAGCAGAAATGGGTTCTCAGCCCTCACCCTGTGATCAGTGTGTGCACATACTTACAAGGCAGTGTGGGTGAAAAGATGAAAGGAATGGACATGTAGCAAAATGGAATATGCTTTAAAACTCGAGATGGATTTGTCATAGGCTTCCCATGCCAAAAGAAACACCTTAAACTTTTTTTTTTTTTTTTTTTTTTCCTTAAGTATTATTCAGAGGAAATGTAGCGGATCCGAACCATCTGGAGTTCAGTAACACACCACATGGGAAAAGGGAATAGATACAGATTAGAATAAGAATGTTAAGAGTGGTAAATAACTGGCTGAAAGGAATACAGTAGGTCATGCTGTAAAGGGACACCCTGAACAGGAGGCAAATACTGTGAGATCTGAAGAATTAGCTCTGGGAAGGATGTGGGCGCTTTGGGAGGGGGAATGTGAGGAGCAGATTCATGAGGTTTGCTGGTGCGTAGCTGAGAGGGCTCCTCTGTTGAGAGGGAGGCTCAAAGAGGCTCAAAGGCAGAATGAGGTGACCTCAAGGGGACCAAAAGAGAAGCAGAATTAGATTATAATGCAGGTTAATGTAATACAGAAGGTTCTCCCATAGCAGAGGGCTGAACAGTGGGGGAAAAGGAGAAAGAAGGGTTTATAGCACGTGGCTGTGAGGCAGTCTCAGAAACGTCCTTTCTGCAACGTCCATGGCAGGTCTTTACAGCAGGTGTATGATGTGCTAATGATGTTTAAATTATTTTATAAAGAACCTTAAAAGCACTGTGTTTTTTTCTCTAAAATGTATCGGAAGGTGTTGGTGTCAAAACACAGCTACACGTGATCTGGTAGCCAGGGGATTGTTCCTGGCCATCAGGGGAGCGAGGCTCTGGGACCTATCGTGCCCTGGGAATACAGACCCCAAAATACTGCCTTCTGTTAAGGTGACAGCTGACAAATGCAACAAAACTGCACTGTAACCTGCACTAAAACTGCACTAAAACTCCAGCAACTGCTGGAGCAGACTGATTTTAATGACATGTTTTCGTATCCCTATTGGTGGAGCCATTATAGGATAAAATGGGAACTTTTTGTTGGCAGATCATTTTCCTGCAGTTCTTGAGATGTTTCCTCTTGGTTTGATGAAGCCAAGTTTTGCTGAGTTGGTTGTAATAGAAGAATTTAAAATTGTAAATTCTGCCTTAAAATTGTAAATTCTGCTTTTGTTTTGGCAGGAGATATGCTTGACCTGCTGAAATGGAGAACCCATCCAGACAAAATTGCAGGTTGCCTCTCCAAACTAAAAGAAATCGATGGCTCTGAAATAGTGAAGGTATGGAGCATCCTTTCCTTCCTTTGCTTTGGCTTTAAGCAGTGTATAAAGAAATAATGTACTTGATTGTTAAAAATGCATATTTAATAACAGTCTGTCTCCTTTCTGTGCAGTTTCTTCAAGATACATTAGATACTTTATTTGGGATTTTAGATGAAAATTCTCAAAAATATGGATCAAAAGTGTTTGACTGTTTGGTGAGCTTCGCTTTATCGTTATGAGTAGAAATATTCTGAATATTTCAGAATTCAATGAAAAAAACTTTTTATTTTTTTTTAATTTCTTCTCTCTTAGGTTCACATAATAAATTTGCTGCAGGACAGCAAGTTTCACCATTTTAAACCAGTAATGGACACTTACATTGAAAGCCACTTTGCAGGTGCACTTGCATACAGGTAAAGTCTGTATTTTTTTTCTAACTGGTTTGAATATTGAACAGTTTGGTACTAAGCTATGGAATCAATTGTCACATTAAATTGAACTACAATATGAAAAGTAAAATGCTATAGTTATATGAGTGGCCCAAAATTAGGCCATTAAAAAAGAAAGAAACATACCAAACTAACTGAAGGAGTATTTGCTACGGCTCTAGCATCAACTCAATTTGTATTTCAGTGGTTTTCTTTACCTGAATGACTCTGAGCAACACAGGAACCCTAACCTCATCCTGCTGCACTTGTTTGCTGTCTGTGTAGTGCAGTGCACTAATAAGAATCACTTACCCCTATTTACTCTCTGTATTTATTACTTACTAAAAAAAAAAAAAAATTATGCAGTGTGATTTAGTAAGCCTACAAACTAATTTATGGGCTAGCAGGGATGTGCCCACCGGGCAGAAACTCTTTTGGTATCCTGCTCAAAATTATTCTGATATGTATGTAATGCTGATATTATTGTAATTATTTCCTGTCCATTAGAAGACCATTATGTCGTATTACAGCAGATTGACCACAAAGTGTGTTATAACTTGTTGTTACTAACAAAACATTGTCATATAAATTTTATTTTTTCAGTGTTTCTTATATGAAGGATAGATGTCTGCATTTTAAATGCTATTTTCTCTTTTTCCACCTTTATATTCTGATACTTTTTGGTGTTCTAGAGATCTTATAAAAGTACTTAAGTGGCATATTGATCGGGTCACTGAGGTGGAGCTCCAAGAACACATCCAGGAAGTACTCAAGGTAATTGACAACTGCACATATGATCTATTTGTGCAATACCAGCAGATCCATGTTGGGAAATGTAGCACAGTAGGTATAAATGAGGGAATTATAATGTTAATTCTAAGGAATAACATTTTTGTTGCATTTTGTTTACCTTCCTCTTCTGTCAAAATTGATCATTGGAACTTAGTACCACTAGACTTTGGATCAATACTTTCCTTAATGAATGAAGATCTACGTGAGTAGGAGTTCTAAAACAAGCAGAAATAGCAGTGTTAATATCTGGCAAAGCTGGGAGTCTAGATGGCAGGCAAGCAAGCTGACTTAGTGGTTTAATCCTGTCAACGGGGAGGTCCATGGAACAGGGGAACTGGCTTGCACTGCTTCTCCTGACTGGCACCATCAACAAGGCTCAGTGCAAAGACAAGCTGATTTGCACCACGGAGTGGTCCCATTTGGGATAGGAGCTACTGGAGATAAAATACCAGCTTGTGCCTTCCTGTGCTTTCTGTGCTGCTGTTAACTTAGTTTCACTACCAAGAAATGGCTGTAGAGTTAACTTATTTTGATCAGTTTTGCAACTTAGCCTAAGCTTTTTTTGATGTTACCTGGTTAACAGCTGACACAAAATCACTTCTTAATATATAGAGACCAAGAAAGTGGAAAGGCTGCCTAAAGCTGCTTTTATTGGCCTTTATATGTCTTAGCAATACTTGCTTCTATAGCCCAAAACATGTGAGAGATGTTGGGAAGTGAGGGAAAAGGAACGAGAGATTTTGCAGTTTACTGTTGTCGTTGCAGTGACCGCTGTCATTACCTGAATGATGAATCGTAGAACATGTTCTTTTTCAAGACGTCTGCTTCACTTTTATGAGGTATCTTTGATTTTGCCACTTGCAGGCCCAGGAGTACATATTTAAATACATAGTTCAGTCTCGAAGGTTATTCTCCATTGCCACTGGTGGACAGAATGAGGAGGAATTCCGCTGCTGTATCCAGGAGCTTCTCATGTCGGTGCGCTTCTTCCTTGCCCAGGAAGGCAAGGGGGCTAGTGCTCTGTCCCAGCTGCAGGTAAGTTTTCAGGCAGCCTTTCTTACTGCTTTCCACGTGCACTGGGAAAAGTATCCAGGTCCTTACTTCTATTGCCCGAGAAATAAAATGTTGATTTTTCACAACCAAATGATATTTTCAGCTTGTCCTCGTACCTTTGTCCTGTAGTGTGAAATTTTCATACCACCAGCTTCTAAATGCTAGTTGTAAGATTTTCTTTGCCAAGGATATTTACTTTTGAATTAAAAATGGTTCTTATCACGTTTTTGGTAAGTCCAATCAGTTCCGGACATGTCAGCCGTGCTGGATACAAAAAAAGTGATCTCTATTTTGGTCATTTTATGGCTTGGTTTAACTACGTAGGAACTGAAAAATTTGACCCAACAGAAAGGGCTTCTCAATTTTGCTGTGTTTTGTAAATCTCGCTGACCTCTGTGTTAGTACTTGGCTGATGTCTTTATCTAAATCAAGGCTGCTAAAACTGACCTGTCCTTAAGGGCAGAGGCAAAGCAAGTAAGAAACACTTCTGTCTGTGGGAAATTCTGCAGAGGCAGCCAAGTGCACGGGTCATCGTTCTGCCTCCAAGGTCTGGCCC
>JAVCKT010006927.1:15197-37768 GCA_032273925.1 Rhynchotus rufescens
TCCGTAGTGGGTGCTTGCAACCTCTTGAGGATTACTTGTTTCTTCAGCCCTGTATAAAGTTGCTCTTCCAAGAAACCTAAGATCAGAGAGAGCAGGATGGGGAGATGTTCTTCCATCTAGTTTCACTCACACTCGTTTCACTCAAATGTGAGATGTTTACAGCAAAAATCACATAGATGAAAAATCCAAAGACACTTTTTGTGCATGTTCAATGTTTTGTCTCCACATTCATTTTTAATGAACAGTGGGAGGCTGTTATTCCTTATCTTAAAAACTAAAACAAAATAAAACAACCTCCTCAAATCATCTTGTTCTGGTGTCAAGTGGCTTCTGTTATTCTCTAAAAAAATCCTCTCATGCATAGATCATGAGGCATATGAAAACAGTAAATTTATTTGTTCTAAGTGGAGCTTTTTCTTCCATTCTGTCATGAGCGGAATGAAGAGTCATTAAATAATGTTTAAAGGAAAATAGGCACTGGTGTGAGCCCATTAAAGGATGTTGCTTCTAGAAGTCTGACTGATTTTAATGCTACCAACTGCCCTTGAAATGTAAACACAGACATTTTGTTGCAGTTATTTACATTTCTGCAGCTATTTAAATTTTGCAAATGTCAAAGCTATATTGCCATATCTGACTGGCTTGTTTTTTTTTTCCCCATTTCCCCCAGGCTGTATTTCTCAGCTCATTCCCAACTGTGTATGCTGAACTTCTGAAGCTCTTCGATGTGAGAGAGGTGGCCAACCTGGTTCACGACGCGCTGGGCAGCCTGCCCACGGTCATGCACGGGGATGAGTCTCTTCAAGCTGTTAAACTCCAGAGCATTGGGAAAACCGTGGAGAGCCACTTGTACACTAACCCAGGTGGGACCACGGCGGCTGCCTGCAGCCGAGGAGCTCTAATTGTGTGCAAGGCATCAGATACTGAAGGAAATAACGCCTGGCAGACTAGGGCTTCCTAAGTAACAGTCTTCAAGCATGTTTCTGTATGAGCAGTTTATCATATTTTATTAGAATAGTTAATTAATTTTGTAGTTTTACTTTTTTCAAGGTTAATTCTCATAAAACTGTAGTTTTGACCCACTGCTGGCAATAGCCTGTGAAAGTTTTCATTATACTGTTTATGTAATTATAAAGGACAAAACTTTACCAATTGAAAACAATTTTTTCTCCTTTGAGGGCAGAACTGAAAAGTGATTCTCACTTATGAGTTAAGTTTTATCTGTGTAACTGTTGTTAACTCAGCACTCTTGATCCTCTATTTTCTTACCACAGCATTAAAAAAAAAAGCTACATAAAGGCTAAGGTAATTGTGTCCTGGAGAGAATGCAAGGATTCCCTGGGGAGAGATGCAGGTGATGCTTGGTGTGTGCAGTGTGTAACAGTAGAGTGAACTGCTATGCAAAACAGAAGTGGCTGTGTGGTGGTGGCCCTGACACTCATGCTTCAGTCTGAAGGGAGAAAAATGACAAAATACTTAATTTGTCTGAAATTATTTGTGAGGTAAAACGAACTAAAATAGCAGAGGTTTTAAGGATGTTAGTAAGTGCTGATTTTCTTATCAAAAACCCTCTTGAGAACTTACTGGATATTGGCCTAATACTCCATCCTTGTGCAAGTAATAAGGTTCAACAGAAACTTGTCTAAGACAGTCAAGCTAAGCCCATTACAGTGATGAAGGCAAACAAAAGTCATCAGCTGTTTTGACATGCAGTAGCATAAAGGAAGAGGTCCTAGAACATTACTTTTTAAATTCATAATGCTTACAGTGAAAGTATGAGCTCAAGGAAAATGGTCAAGAAATATGTGCACAAATGGTCGTGGCAGCTTGGGCTGCTTCGCTGTGCTCTGGCTGTGAAAGCACCTAAGCCTTTTTCTCCTGAGCTCCCACCCTGCCCTTCCTGAAGAGCCAGTTCTCCCCACAGCTGATGGGTCAGACCTCTGATGCTCTGCATAGATGGTACCCTATTCATGGAGCAATCTTAAGGATGCTCTGACTCATGTTTTCCATTTTCCAAGCTACTTCAGGGCTGGATTACACAAAGATGGGTTTAAGTGCATCCCTGTTTTCCTCCTGTTGTCCTGGTTAGCTCAGCCTAGCCGGAGGATCCAAATGACTGAAAATAATGGGAGAACTTAATGCCATGTAAATGTGCATTAAAAAAAAAAAACTATTGGGAGTTTCTTGGAATTGTAAATTCTCTGGCTGTATGACAAAATTTGCTTTCTTTTGTAAAAGTATTGGCTTGCTATTTAAATCTAGTTTTATTATTAAGAAGTCATGGGAGTTGGTTTTGAGTTCAAAACCGACAACAGTCGGTGGTGAGTTTCACATGGAGGTGCTTGTACACAAACAGAATATAAAATTTTTCACTCCACAGGGTAATCGATGTGGAAGATGTCAGGCAATAACATAAGTTGTCCGTGATATGAAGCTTAGAACAAATGCTGGAAAGCATCTTGTACAGTTACCATTAAGCTGAGAGGTCTTGGGGAGCTCAGTTTCTTGCTCTTTGCCCCTAGTGTTTTACAATAAATAGCAATAATAATAACATAGACTTTCCCTCTGTCCATTCCTAGAGGGAAGGAAGACCTTTTAAAAACCTCTTGGGGAAAAAAAATGCTGCACTAAGCCCTGTACATGCTCAACACGAACATGCTCAGCCTAACGTAAAACTGAGGCTTGCTGCTCTGAAATTACTGGGATTGTGCCCCACAGCTGAAGGTGGTGAGCACTGCGGGCTGCCATTCGGCTAACCCCTGCGGGCCAGATGGGACGCAGTGAACCCCTGTTCAGCCTCCTAAAAGCTAAAAACTGGGGGGACACTTAGGCAGCCTTGCCTGCTTTCTGGAGCTCTGAAGCAGGCAATATTATTGTAGCATCAGTCTCGTAGACATTTTATGATGCCTGGGCTTAACAAATAACTCAGTACTTTATCAACAGCCATTTCAACACCTACTGCTGCAGAAATCAGCTGACACCAACTTGTGTGTTGCTGCAATCAGGAGATATATTTGATATTTGTTAAAAAACATAAATATCAGATGTAGCAGATGATTAAGGAGCCCAAGCACAGATATTTTAGTTCAATTTTGGATGTATTAGGGTGCATCTAAACCATCTCCCTAGTCTCTGTGTGCCTCTCTGTAGAGAATCTCCAGTCAGCAATATGTGCTGTTTGGAGGGATGTGCGGATAGGATTTCACCCTCAAATCTATTGGTGTTTCTGCAATTTTACTAAAGCTTTTGCTGTGGGTCAGAACTACAGACATGTTAAAAGATGCAAACAGCCATTAGTTACCTACTTCCTATACGTGCTAAGAAACCATATGTTTCTATAGTCATTTAGAACTGAGTATGCAGACACAATCAGTGAGAATAATTGGATGCCTTGTACATTGCAGAAGTCGGACTGTCATTATTGAAATAAGTGGATACAAATCCTGAACTAAATTTAGTTAAAGTACATTCAGGTACTAATTTAAACCTTACATAGTAACACTTTCAAAAAAAAAAGTTTCTAACCAAAATATTCAAAAAAATAACAAAACAGTTTGAGGTGTAAGAATTTTACATGCTGATTTATTTTTGAAGTAGTGCGCTGATCATTTTTGGGTCATCCAAGTAAGAAATAACAGCAACTTTGTTGTTTCTTACTGTCCAAGGGCAAGGTGTTTTTTTTCTTTACTTACAATATCCCAATAACCAAATTTCTTCCCCATGCCCATTTTGACCAGTTTTATATGTGCAGTTATTTCTTTGCTGCCTAGAAATCAAGATGGGAGTTTGTGCTGTTGGTTAAATGTTTAATGTTAATGTGTCTTGCATAGGGAAATTATGAGGATTGCCCAAAGTAGTCTGTCTTTTTAATTATGCCAGACATGTGCTTGAAAACTCAATGTCATGATTTTTTTTCTATTCCTGTGTAATATTTGTAAAGGCAGGCATTAGCATTTTAAACAGTCAGCTAATTTGGCTTCTTGCACAGAAGAAAAATTAGGACAGTGACTGATGGCTGGGGTTATAATTGCACCATCCCTTGCATTCATTAATTTGCCTCTATGCCGTGGCTGCCACCTCATCTGACATTTTTAAGAAAAAAGAGGAGCCCGAGGCAAGTGTTAAACACTTATTTTCTCTGATGTTTTCCATGTAGTCCTTTGTTTGGTGCAGTGGTGATGTCTACTCTGCCCTTCAGATCAGGACAGGTGCTTAGATTAGGGCTTTATAAGGAGTCTACCCAGAGCTGTGTTCTGCCAGGCGGTGCCTTTGGTCCATGGCCCGCTTCCTTCCCAGGTCTAGTTGCAAATCACTGCAATGTGGTTTTTGTTAATCCATTTGGTCTTGGTAAAACAAAGCTCATGATTGTTTTATGCATTTTTTGCAAAAAAAATGGGGTGCTTGGGGAGTTTGGATGAGGGTGCTCAGTTCCGGCACAGACGGTTCAAGCCAGGTGATGGGAGGGAGTTGGTCCGGGCGCTTTCCCGGCTCCCGTGAATGGAGTTCATCAGGCCGCAGCTCAGCAGAGCTGAGTGCTCAGGAGATGAGGCTGGAGCCCGTGTGCTCCTCGGGATGAGCCCATCGGAATCAACCAGGAAGACCCCTTGGCTCGCCAGGCTGGCCAAGGAGAAGCCCCGTAGCAGAGGCCAGGCCCGGGTCTCCTTGCTGGCCTGGCGGGTCGGAGGTGCCGAGATGTGGTTTGAACGTTGCCTGAGGGGCAGCGCTCGCAGCGTCTGCGCAGAGTCCGTCTCCTGCCTCCCAAGGGGCTGCCGAAACCAGGAGGCTGCAGCCGGGTTCCCCAGGGAACCCTTCTTCTCTTCCCCAGAAGTTGGGTTACTCGCTAGACAAAACTTCCACACACCGAAGGCGGGAAGAAAAGCTGGGAGGAAGTAGCCAGCCCCTAGCCTAGATGTTAAGTGATTTTTTTTTTTTTTTCCATAGGAATGGGGGCTTCTGGTTTTTGGCCTCGGATACAGGCGTTATTTTTTTTCATCTATCATAGCCAATAAACAGACTTGGCAGCTGGGATCAGAACGTGGCACTTGCCTAAACGTGCGTGTGCCCCTTAGGTGTCTTCATGGCTCCTCCCTGAGATCCTGCAGGGCTGGGCAATGTCGCTGTGGGTGCCCTGCTGGGCCCTGTGGCTCCAGATCAGCAGGCCATGAAAGTTGCTTTTTGTGTTGGGAGAAACTGCTGCTCTTCCTCTGCCGTGCCGTCATCTTCCTCTGCCGTGCCACGGGCAGAGAAGAACTCTGAGACAAACTGGACACACAAAGACTGGTGCAGTATTTCAGTGAACGAAAGGAATGTTCAAGAAATGAGATCTCGTTTTATATATATACATACATATATGCATATATATAAATATATGTTTTTTTTCCTCTTTCCTGGAAAAAATAAAGAGAAAAAATAAAAACAAGTTTTTATGTAAAGACTAAGCCAGGAAGAAAGCACGGTTGGCCAAATTATTTTAAAAGAGTAGTTTTTATGCTAGATGAACTCAATTTTTAGAAAATTAGGAAAATTAGATGACTATTAGGATATCAGTGAACAAATGAACTGTAACTGACGCGATATATCTAGATAGTGGAGCATGTAATAATCTTTAAAGTTTTAACAGAGGAATGATTCAAGTAGATCTAAATGAGAACATTATTTCTCAATTATGGAAAAGATATAAAAGCAACAATAAAATGGAAAAAAAACCCCACATTCCGTTTATCAGGTTTTAAATAGATGTTTAATGTTGCATTGCAAGTCTAAGCATTAGGACTATTCTTATTTAATATTTTCATTAATTACAAAAAGAAGTGAGGAGATACAGCGTGTTAGAGAAATTCTTTCATCTTAAAAATATGAAAGTAACATTTTAAAGATTTGTGCTTATAAAAAACAGTTTTTTGAAGAAAGAGTAGGTTAATCATGTGGACACCAGTAGCCTAAATTTCTCATACATGTTAGGAGAGAGAAATCTTGAGGAAAAAAAATCCCCAAAGAAATCTGGAAGTGTTCATGGTCTGTAAATTAGAACTCATTTGCAGAATAATGTTGCATTGTAGTAACGTCCGTTGTGACAGACTTGGCTTGCAAAGGGATTGTGTCACATGGTAAGGAGCACCAGAGAATAAATGCACAGTATTTTGAGTTTAAGTATTTTTGTGCTAGTACTTCAATAAATGTGTAATTTTCATCATATATGAAAAATCCATAAAGGGGTGTTTGTATATATGTATGATATGCTGCTTTTCCAAATATTTTTTATTCTTCAAACATTTCTTTTTATTTTTATAGTATTATGATTTTGAAGTAAAAGCTCCCATTAAAGCAAGTAAAAACATTTGATTGTCAGAAACACAGATTTGGACAGACGACACATTTGTATGTCTACATTAAGATGCAATGACTCTATGAGAAGATCCTACTGATATTTTTTTCATTTATTCCAGATTCTCGGTATATCCTTCTTCCGGTAGTTTTACATCATCTCCACATGCATTTACAACAGCAGAAGGACCTTATAATGTGCGCACGTATCCTTAGCAACATATTCTGCCTCATCAAGAAGAACAGCTCAGTAAGTAAACACCATGTCCTGTCAACAAGGTGTTGAACTTTATATGGCTTCCAGTAATGACATAAACTGGACTTTAACCAAGAAAAGCATTTTGAAGAGTCTTCTGTGCAGCAATCCTCCATGAACACATCGATGTGATTTCTCATCAGCGTTATCTTTTTTTTTATGCAAGAATATTTTAATTGTAGCACGTTGTGTTCTGCCAAGCTTTGACTCTTTCTGAGTCTCATGTGGAAGTTCCTAGTTTCTCTTCTCAGGGAGAAAGCTGGGAGAATTGACGGAATTATAAAATATTCTAATGTCATGTACATTACTTTTTCAGGCATCCAGTTTTAGAGATGTGAAAACTCAGGAGGAGGCCATCATCCCTGGCATTATAAGCTAGAGAACTGCACGGATGCTGGTGGTGGGCAATGTTTTTCCACTGAATAGCTAGAATAGCCCTTCGGTTCCTGGCCTCCAGTTTTAGTACCTTGGTTTAGCTACTGGCTTTGTATGAATTGCCATTTTGAATATGATCTTCTAGTGGAACAGAGGAAAGGCCCGAGTTGGAAGATAAGCACAAATAAAGGAGGTGTTGGAGAAGCTGAGTCTGAGTGGGCAACGGTGTAGTTCTCATCTTGGACACTTGGAAAACAAAGGGATTTTGGAAGGCCGTGGTGTTTTGTGGAGGCTTGATTCGTGTTGTGTAGTTGTGGAAGGACAACAGAGAGGAATCTGCACGGGACTTAGAGTGATCATCTGGGTTTGTGTCCTAGGTAATATTGAGTTATTGCCTGTCAATGATATTCACAGCTTTTTGGGCATTGTCTGGGAAGGACTGAGCTGTCAGGCTGTGTGTTATTTTGTACACCAAAGAAAATACCTACTTTCTTATAGATGCATTTTGATGCATGTAGGTGTCTGTAGATGCAGGAGTGGGTTGGGGTTGGAGGAGACTGTTAAGTGTGATCCCAATTTCAGGAGGCCTTGCATTTGGGGTGACTGAATTCTTCTGGGCATGAATGCCAGAGATGTGCACAATATGGGATTGGTGCCCATGTAAAGCCCTCTCTCTAGGGTGCAGGACATGCAGATCCTGCTCTTCAGTAGAATAGCTGCCAATATTAACAAGCTGATGACACTGGCATAGGTAATGTGTGGGGTTTTTTTAGTGGATCAGCTCAGAACTTCTTCCTTCCTGTATCACCAAGACAGCTTGACTAAACAAGTGAAGTTACAGACAGCTGTGAAGATGATGGGTTTTTTGGTTGGCCATCCTCACAGTGGTTTGGTACGGAGGCCACCCATGCTGACTCTTCCTGAATACACTGAACACTGTCCATGCTGCTTCATAATTAGCAAGGTTTTACACTTGTAGAGAAGTGACAGGTACCACAGCCATGACACCAGACTCCTTTTGAGTCTAAAGAGGAATCTGAATTTTGTTACTTATCATATCCTTTGTGTAGGTAGGAAGCAGAAAGAAATCTCATCCCTACATCTGGATGCCAGCAAAGTCATATGATTCTGTTTGTCAGCTGAGTCTTAGCTTGGCAGTGTGTGTTTGGCTACAGGATGAGGTGTTTCTTTCTGTAAAGGAATCTCCTCTTAAGTTATGGATGAAATTGCTTGGATTGAGCTGATGTTGTCTGCTGTCATAGAAACTGAATGCAGGGCTGAAGTGGGGAAACACGTTTGATTTAAAACACACAAGAAATTTTACAGCTTGGCTTTATCAAATGTGTTCTTGTATGTAACTAAGGGATTAGCTGTGTTTGTTGTTGATGGACACTTTGGTTCCTTTGTGTTAATATTGTGTACAAGGAGTTGTAGCCTGACACAAGTTACTAGTCTGTTAAGTACCTAAGGAGCTGGGGCTTATGGCTGGAGCAGGGCTTGGAGGCTGAGAACCCTCTGCTTGTTCTGGTGCCGTTTCAGAGTGTGGAAGCAGAATTCAACATTTTGACCTTTAAGTCTCTCTTGGCAATTTTCCCCCTAAAACTCTAGGAGCGTTATCTATACAAATTTTAGCTGACCAGCCCTTATATATTATTTACTGCCTTTTCCTGAACAGTTTTTGAAAATATAATTATGTTACTTGGAGGATTGATTGTGTATTTAAATCCATCCTTGTAGTTGTCTTCCGCATTTCAGTATAGTGTTATTAATCAAAAATTGTTAGATAAAAATCAATAAAAAGTATATCTTAATTCAGGAATGATCTTTTTTTCTCAACTGAAACATTCATAATAAAAATAATTTTTACTTGTTTCTAAAAACCATACCAAAGGAAATTCTGTTTGTGGTCATCTTCTTATTTCAAAATCTCAAAGGTTTCATTTATTATTTCAGGAAAAATCTGTCCTGGAAGAAATAGATGTGATTGTAAACAGCCTGCTGGATATTTTGCTGAGGACCATACTAGAGATCACCAGCCGACCTCAAGCATCCAGCTCTGCTCTGCGCCTCCAGTTTCAAGATGTGACTGTGAGTTTCTTGTAATAATTCAGCAGCGGCTGACAGGAACTCTGCTATTGTCTGGGTACTGTAATTCACAGTGTTCCATTTCTATTGCAAGTGAAGCAGAGAATTGAGGAGAGTAAAGAAGAACTTTCCTATATTTTACACATTTTCTCTGAAAATAATATTTTTTCATTACATTTACTTATAAATTGTGACTATAAAAAAGAGGTAAAATTCCTTTTAACATTGTTTCAGGTTATTAAAAAATTCATTGTCTCCTCTGTTACTTTCTGAAACTCTCCTTCAATTTGAATTGCTGAGAACGGAAGAGTATTAATCAGTAGCATTTTGGATCCTCAAACGTGCACATTTTTGTCCAATAAAGCAGCTGCCTGCAGAATAAAGACTGCTAACCTGACCAAATCCAAATTTGCTGATAGAATGACATTCCTGGATTTGAGCTGACCGTTTGAGCTTTGTTTCTGTGGCATGAGCAGCATGCTGGAGACCAGATTTACCAGATGAATAAACGGTGTTTTGCTCAACACAGTAAAGTAACTCTGGCAAATTAAGAAGTCGAAAGGTAATCACTTGTAGGAGAGATCAACACTGAAACAAGTGGAGGAAGTGGTACTTGCTTGCAGTAGAGTTCCCAATTTGCCTTTGAGGGGCAAATAGCAGGAGATGTGATTGCAGTTTGGGGCGAGGGCGAATCATTGTGTGAAGAGAATGCACTGTGCCTTCTGATTTACCATCTCATTATATGCTTTTTGATTAATCACCTGATTTTACCCTGTAACCTTTTTTGCTAATGAATGGCTGGTAGCTTTTCAAAGCAGAGTTTCCTCTGAGATCAGACATTTCAAAACACTTTTAATGCCTGTGGATTTTTTGTTTTTCTTTTTTCTTTCTTTCTTTTTTTTTTTTTTCCGCTTTATCCCACAGAGAACAAACACTTTGGGAGTGTTTACCATTCTGACCAGGCTTTGTAATAGGCTGACACGGTCCTTTATTCACTGTGACTGTGACTGTGGATCTGAGAGTTTAAATTTTTCTTCTTTTTTGAAATTGCAAAATTCTAAGTGTACTCTGTACACAATGTAAAAAAAACTCATCTGAAGTGTGGGTTGTGGCATTTGACTATTATTGTAGCAAACCTCTGAGCTTATTGGTTTCTTCTGAGATATCCACTTGCTTGCAGATTAAGTTTTCATCAAACACTGTGATAGTTTAATTCTCTCACCTTGTCAAAAAGGTAGACTCTGAAATTTCAAGTTGCAAACTTTCGTTTGAGGCATCAGAAAAGCCATGTCATCGTGGCCACAGGCTTCTCACAGAATGCTTAATGTGGCAGTCTATTAACCAGTCTGCTTAAAAACAAATATAAAGGACAAGCCAGTTTTGGGGTGTTTTAGCTCTTCTGGAGCTATTTCAACTAAATTCTTCTGAATAAAAAAAAACTGAGTTTGAGGAAAAATATTTCTTCAAATGAGAAACTCACACCTAAGTCACTTTATTGTCACTACATAAGGATTGTAACAATTAGTTTTTCCTAATTGTAGCATTGATTTCCTTTGCATTTGCTGATTATTTTTAAATAGTTATGAATTTCTCTTACGTGTCTGAGTTTAGTGAGTGATACTTCTGTTCTTGGCCTGTGTGATCCAGGGGGAGTTTGTCTCCTGTTTGTTGTCCCTGTTACGGCAGATGACTGACAGACATTACCAGCAGCTGCTTGACAGCTTCAGCACCAAGGAGGAGCTGAGGGTGAGTAACAGAAATGGCTTTAAACATGTGCAGGTCTCATTTCTTTCATCTTTCTCAGTTATTCTCTTGTTTTGATGAAACACATCAGTATTTAAATGGTTATTATTATGCTTCCTGTTATATTGGTATTTAAATGCTTATTATTAATGCAGTATTTAAAAATCTGTTTTTTTTTCAGATAAATTCATTTTTTCACAGCATTTCATGTTTATTCAGAGTTATGGTGAGGCTATAGCTCTCTTGCTGCCACAATGAGAACAATGAAATAGGGGAAGAAGGGCTTTATAATTGCTTTAAGGCCATAAACTTAGCCTCGAAACCTGTTTTAAGGTAGCAATCTAAGGTAAAGTAATTTTTCTTGATTATTCCTGTCAGCCAGTTTTTTATTTTTAACATGATAAGTGGCAGTGGCAAATACATGGCTTGAAATAAGCATTCAGCAAACTCTCTCCTTTTGCTGAACCAGGGACATTCGATGTGATGGGGAAAACCATGTTAATGTATTTGCAATGGGCTGTGTTGCAGTGCACAGTTAAATGAAATTCAGCAGGATTTGGGTGTCAATTTGATACTGTGCTGCCTTTATGCCATATTTCTTGTAAATCTTCGAATTTTTTCTAACTTGCATGCAGCCTTGGCCCATGTTGGCTGTGGAAGCAGTGCTCTTATCTGCTCTGTTAGCCACAACATCAGGCACAAACTATGTATATATGTTTCGTTTGCATGGCTGCAAAGTATGAGCTTTGAAGTGCTCAAAGCTGCACAATGGTGAGACTTCCCCACTGAGTGTAGTCCTTAGATTGCAGGTCTCACTGAGTTAGAGCCCTAGCAAAAGAGATCACATTCCTTGTGGTCACAGTGCTTGAGTCTACCCTTTTGGTTAGTGCAACCATGAGGTTGTACTGCCTGCCTGCTGAGTTGAATTGGAAACCTTTCTTGGTAGAGAAGGAACATCAGTATTGCCCATGCCTGATGCTTGGTGAAAAAGTCTTGGCAAACGCGAGTTGAGGATTCCAGGCAGTTTTCCATGCTCTGTCACATGAAGTTACTCAGTGTGTGGCAAGACCCCTGGCAGAAGGAGCCGGCAGCCTCGTGCCCTCTGCCAAGCTCGGCCACGGCCAGGAGGAGCTGCCAAACTCGGTCCCGGGCACCCGCTGCCCATGTCACCGGTGGAGCTCTTGTGTTCATAGAGTTAGAGAAGGTAGGGAGGAAGGGGTCGAACTCTTCTCAGTGGTGGCCAGTGATAGAACAACGGGTAATGGGCACAAGTTGCAACACAGGCAGTTCCATCTCCATGTGAGGAGGAACATCTTCACTGTGAGGGGGCAGAGCCCTGGAACAGGCTGCCCAGGGAGGCTGTGGAGTCTCATTCTCTGGAGATCTTCCAAACCCACCTGGCTGCCGCCCTGTGCCCTGTGCTCTGGGTGTCCCTGCTGGAGCAGGACGGGGTTGGACTAGATGATCTCTAGAGGTCCCTTCCAACGTCAACATTTCTGTGATTCTGTGAAAGTGGTTTTTTTTTTAGATTCCTTTTTACAGCAGGGCTGGATGGATTAAGAAGAGGGAAAAAGAGAAATTTTGTTTATTTTAAGGCTCCCGTGAAGTCTGTATAGGACCACATTTGACCCATGCAGGGAACGCTCAGTGATCACCTCTACCCTCTGTTTAGGCAGGAAGCCTAAGTGGGAGAGTCATGATGTCCTAGTGTGATATGGTATTTTTAATATCTTAAATTGCCATTTGGTAAACTTCTGTAGCATAATGTTAGGTACTGAAATGTTATGAACTGAGTCTAGTAATTAATTTTTATTAAATTCTGGTTGGCCATTTAGAGCTCTTCTGAGAGAGAAGTCCATGAGTGTCCTTTCTTTGCATTGAGAAGGGTCATGTTGAGTGTGAAAGAGGGACATATCTCTGAGAATTTCGCTGTCATGACTCAGGAATGTCACCTAGGAGTTATATAGATTTATTTTTTTTTTAACTACAGCATCTGTTTTCACCTAGGATAGTGGCTATACTTAGAAAACTTCTAATAAATACTGTGGAACAGGGCAATTTTACTTGAAATGCTTTCCTTATTTGAATTCTGAGCAGACCTAAGTTCATAGGTTTAAATTTTTATATTTGCTATATGTGCTGAATACATTTATGAAATTCTTTGTTGTTTTTTTCAAACTTTTTGATTCCAGAACATGAGAATTTCTGGAATTATTGCTTGAATGGTGTTTGATTTGAGACAAATTTATATTCTGCACAACACACATACCCTGCTATTTTACAGAGCCATATGGGAAGCAGCTGCAGCCAGTGCTGTCAGCTATCAAAATACAGGTCTTAAGAAATCAAGTCCAGAGTCTGCTGTTCCCATCCTGCTCTCATTAGCAGAGTCGCAGCTCTACCAGTCCTTCAGTGGCAGTAGATGTGATCCGAATTAATGCAGCATTTCTTCTCTTCTGAATCTGAAATAGAGGAATGAATGTTTATTTCCTTCTCATTTGGAAATACCAAATACCCTGGAAATATGTAGCTAAAAGCAAGAAGGAAAATGAGGGCTGGTGAAGTTGACACTGCTAATGTTAATCATGCAAGATGACTGCATCTGTCTTGGGCTACGTCAATAGATCTTGCTGCTTTCCTGGCCAGCTGTGAGATTTCTGGGGTGTGTTACGCTGTCCTAATCCTCCTGAGGAAACAACATCAGCTTGAGCATATCATGATTCACAAGGTGTAAATATCTGGGATAAGGCCTGTTTGGCAGAGGTGTTTTTAGGCCCAATCCCCACAGTTTTTCTTGTGGCTGGCTGGTACTGTGAGACCTGAAGCAGCTGCCAGCAACCTGCTGTGTTTCTGAATCCTCCTTTTCCACCATGGTCAGTGAGGTTGAGGTGGGGTAGGTCTGCCCTAGGACACCCTGCAGATCACAAGTGCATTTCAGGAATTGCCAAGACTTGTCTAAAGGGAAACTAAGCTTTTGAATTGCTCTCTCTCGTGGTTTTTGCTTCGACTACATTTATTTATAATCAACCGCCTGTTCTGAATTGCCCTGAAATCGCGAGGTGTTCCTTTCTTCCCGGCTGATTCTCAAGGTGTCAGATGCTTGTATGAGCACGTCTGCACAGGGTGTGTGACACTTTGCAAAACATACCTCCATCAAACCACTTCTGCAAACAAAAAATCCCTCGTGGAAGTGCTCATAAGAACAGAACGAAGGTTGCCCTTCACCGTATCAAAATAAATTTGCAGTTATATTTTTTTCTTAAACAATCCATGCCAAAATTATTAAGGCTGTTTCCAACTCGTTAATCACAGTAAAGCACAATAGAGGGTTTAAAGGAATGGCATCAACTGCAAAGTGCCATTTATATCTGCACATGTTTTCTGACATGCTTCTGAGTGACGCTTTGAAAGAGTGGTTGTTTATAGAAATATCTCCTCTATTTTGTAAATACATTTTTAGTTTTAGTAATTGACACGGTGACTGCTTTTATTTTAGTCAGTTCTTCAACAGATTCATATTTTTCACACCAGAGAAGACAGAAAAAGCATTTTATATTTGAAAATATGTAAATAAAGTAAGAAAGAAATGACAGGGGTTCATGGCTGAGCACAAGCCCCAGAGACTGTTTCACTCCTTTTATCATGCCTTGTATTTAATGGGTCAGTAATTTAAAATGCTTCCATTTGTTTATCTTTCAGTATTATTTATTATTATTTGGTATTATAATATCAAAGCTTATTATTTAAAGCTGTTTTTGCTTGCCACAAAATACACCACAAATGATCTTCTAGTCAATATATTTTGTATCAGTTTATGGACTGAAGTACTCTTACAAGCAGATACTTGCTGCTCCCTAAACTAATCTAATCTGTTACACAACCTAATGCTGGAATTTGCAAGTAGGAGAAGAGAAGTGGGAGAGGAGAACGCTGTGTGTGAACCCAGTGCAGCCTGCAGCGCTGCAAGGCAGTTTTGGTTGCCATGTTTTCTTGTTGCTGGAAGAGCTGGTGAGCCCAGTGTTATGTGGCAGAACAGACTGGACAAAACAGAGGGTGACATGGGGAAGGTGGGCAGCCCAGAGGGTCCATAGCAGGTAAGTCTCAAATGCTGCAGGAGCAGCCAACGTGTGGGTGCTCAGGCACTTGTGCTTCCATGGGAGCTCTTGAGCTAAGCTCAAATGCTGTTTTAGATGCACCCTGAGAGATCCAGGGGAGGCTCTCCTGCCTTAAGGAGTACATTACATGCATATGGGAGAGCTTGGGAGAGATGCAAAGATTGATGAAGGAAATGAAGAGTTCTCAGCCTTTTGGAAGGCCACGCTTCTTGTTGCCTCCCTTTCACATTCGCATCAGCAGAATATTCCTGCTAGAGGAAACTAAACTGCAATATTGTCATCTTATGAGTGGTATAATGTACTGCTAGAGCTTATGGACACAAGGTGGGAATATTAAGATACAGTATTTAGCTGCCTGCAGTAGGCACGATGCTGTAATTATTCCCTTGCCATCCCTTAAGACTGGCGGCATATGAGACTTTAATTATGGCTGTACTCAACCAACCAAATGTTAGTTCGCTTATAGAGCTGGCCAAAACCTCTTTAAATGTTAAAATATTTAAAATCTGATACCGAATCATTATGATGTGTTCAGCAGAGCACATACTACAGTGAAAGACAGTACTTCATTGTGAAAGAAACAGTTCAAAATACACTTACAAAATTGATTTACCATGACTGGTACTTCATAGTAATGGCTTGTGAAGGTTTTAGAATATATCAGCCATGAAACAAAAAGAGCATTTCCGTCATGCAAAGTGCCAGGCATTGTGCTGCTGCTCAAAAGGTGCTTTGGAATTGCTGTGGAACAACGACAAGGTTATTTCTCTCGACGCTGGATACTGGCGCTGAATGCTGATGAGTACTTCTGACATGTGAACGTGTGCTAGCACATTGATAACACAGTATCAGAGCAGTCAGCTGGCACTTTAATGTTTTATTATTTTCATTTTTGTCATAGATTTCTAGGGAAATACGCTATCATATATACAAAAGTTGTATCATGAAAAAGAGGTCACTTAATGATTTAATTCTCCTAATAGAAGCTGAATAATTGTGTGTCTTGCAGATCTTGCAACTGACCGTCCATTTCCAAAGGTGTTTATGCTTTATCTGTTTCTTTCAGTTATAGTTTAGCACTGAACTGCTGTGTTGTTTGGTGGGTTTTGACACGTTTACTGTAAAAACAGAAGATTTTCAAACTTACTGATTTGGGCTTTTTAATGATTTTGTGTTTTTAATATGTCATTCACTGTGAATTGACGAAACTTTTTTTTGGATTTTCCTATGAAAATTAGGGAAAAAAACCCACCTTATATTTAATACGCAAAATCTAATACAAGTTTTGATACCTGCTTTGTTTGAATGATTACTCAGAATAAGGCGTTTATTCTTTTTTTTCAGCCTAGATGCCTAAGGAGGGGAGCATGTGTTTTCTCTGTATCATTCTTTCCTTAGCATTTTTTGGATACAGTGATGAATTTCAGAGAGGTTTAACAGTGGGCTGTAGGCCCCAAAGGTGAAAAGTTTTACCATGGATTTTACCTTGTTTTACCTTTTTTTTAAAAAAAAGTTTTACTTTGGATTTGCCAAGGGCCCTTGAACCACTTGTTTGGTTTCCCAGCCATTGGTCTCTGCAGCTGCGCAGCCTGTCGGTCGGTCGGTCGGTCGGTCAGTCAGTCGGTTGGTCGGTCAGTCAGTCAGTCGATCGGTCGGTCAGTCAGTCAGTCAGTCAGTCGGTCAGCTCCCCAACAGCCTCATCGCTCTGTGTTCTTGGACCACAGACAGGATAGAAATGGAATGTGGGAAAGCTGGGGATGTTCCTGTGAGCGGGGGAGTACAGCAGAATTTGGGGCATGCCGGTATTGTTGCAGTCATAGCACAGAGCTGGGGAGGTTTCAGTGCTGGGAAGGGACATTTAGCTCCTATGGAAAAGAAGGCACAGCTGAAAGTTTTGGAATTTAATTTCAAGGCACAAAGCTGTAGGAAATTCCAGTCTGGAATAAGCCTCACAGAACTACTTGTGTGCCTGTCAAGCTAGTCACCTATGTTCAGATACTGCTTTATCTAGAGCCAACATTGTTTATGCTCTGATCCAGAGAACTTCTTGGCATCTCACTCCAAAAACAGGTTGTCTCTTTTATGTAATCTTCTCTGGTGGGTGGGTGCCGGGATCTCGGATGCCATTCCTAGCGCCTGCCTTCTTCCCCCTTTACAGTGATTCTCTAATGAAAGACATCTGTTGTGCAGTGCCCGTCATCTACACTTTGATATATGCACTTGAGAATGTATTTTGATGTTCAAGCTTATATATTTGGTATCCTCTGGTTGCATCTTCATCTAAAACGTGTTTAGGGCTAACTTGATACAAGTGGTGGGGGCAGAATCAGCTAGGAATGTTTCAAGGTCAGATGCAGCATTGATTGTGTTCAGTGAATTATAGCAGTTGCATCATGCCTTTCATGATGTGAAAGGCTACATTTTGCCTAATAAAAAAACACAACTTCATACACAATTAAAATGGGCTAGCAGAAATACTACCCTTGCTGTAAATATAGTTATCAAAAATCTCTTAAACAATCTGTGCAGAGAGAAATTGTTTAATTTAGTTATTTATTGGTGAGGAAAATGACCCGGGAGAGAATGCTAATGCGCAGCTCCCAAGCAATGCTCTCCACATGCAGAGCAGCTCCCACACATTGGCTGTGTTTAGGGATTCACCAGGGATGCAGAGCGAGTTGAGTGAGCGACCTGCGTGTGGGCAGGCGGCCGGGATTGCAGTTCAGGGGCCCAAACATCGCTCTCGACTGCCCTGGTCTGTGCAAACCATTGATGAAATTGTCCTTACGCCCTCCCCTTCCCACCAAATAATAATGCCTTCACAAGAAACCTTGGCTGTGCTGAAAGCCAGGCATGATTAAAGAGATATTTGAAAATCTGTAGTGTTGGTGAAGTGCCTTCTCAATTTGCAAATTGTTCTCAGGATCACATTTGTGGAAGTGTATGGGTGGAAACCAAATGCATCTTTGACATTTCTCTTATTCACTGCTGTCAATCAAATAGCACATTAAATTATTTTCTTCTTTTTACCAAAAAAAAACCCCACCACTATTTGCAGCCTTTTGGGAGAAAAGAAAAAGATAAAATATTCAGGGGTATATCTATGTAGAAAAAAAAAGGTGCAATTCTTCTACTTCTATCATCACATTTTATCTCTAGTTAATGTCTTTTTAAAGCTCATTTCTCTTTCCAACCTGCAAAGGCATAAGACTTTCTTTTCCTTACACAGGATTTCCTGCTGCAGATTTTCACTGTATTTCGGATACTGATCCGACCAGAGATGTTTCCCAAAGACTGGACAGTGATGCGTTTGGTGGCAAACAAGTAAGACACTTTCTAGTGGTAATTTAAAAAAGAAAAAGTAAAGATCATGATATTAATAAATACAATTATATGGTGTAGAGCATAAAAATGCTAAATGTGTTAGTTTTTTTTTTATTTTTGAATGATGCTTTCCACTCAGCAAGTCTGGGCTTACTTTATACAACAAATATAATCTGTACCCATTTCTCCCCTGAATTTCAGTAGTGGCATGTAACTGGAAGTTCAGGAATGCTTTTACAAAAAGAAGATGCTAATCATCAACAGCTTTGTTTTCCAAGTAGCAAATGACAAGTCTCAACAGAACTTCATCCAAAGCTGTCGAAATACTGAGTTGGTAAAGGTCTGTTTGCTCTCAAGGAAAAAATATCTGCTCTGGTAACACTGACAGGGTTTCAGCATTGTTGTTAATTCAGCGCTTGTCAGAAATACCAACAAAGCCAACAAAACACAGATCAGGTGCAGCACAGGCAACACTAATGTGGGGCTCCATGTCTCAGAGCATGAGCAGGAGGTTTTCAACCTGCCTCTGAGCTGCTCTTTTTGTTCTCTCCTTATTTTTGAGGAACAGGTTCCCAGATTTTCTGGAAAGTCACTACAGCTGTAGTAGATTTTGGCTATATCACCAGTTACTCTAGGCTTCATTTTCGATCAGATAAGCTATCTGAAAAGTCAACACATAATTAGATAAACATTTGGTTTGAGCAAAGGAAAGGACTGTGTTGGGCACAGACCTGGGAATGCAGCATTCACATCTGGCCTGAGTTTTCATGGTGCTCCTTGCAGTGCCCGATAGGATGTAACATACCACTGCTTTTTTATATGTATGTGTGTGTGTGTGTGTATTTGTTCATACTTTGTGATGACTTAAGAAAATAACATAATTTTCCTTCCCTTTATTACCTTACTTAATATGGCTAATCCCACCAACTTTAAATTCCAACAAAAATGTAAATAACTGAAAAATTGAAGTGATTTTTTTTTTTATGTATGGTATTAAAGAAAATACAGCTGATGAAATAAACCATATATCTGGTAATCATAGATATATCATATCTATGATATATATCTGGTAGACAAGATATATCATCTAAAAAGGTGTTACAGGGTCCAGAAGCAGCTGGCTTGGCAGGTGGCTCAGCAGCAGCTTGCATGGGCAAAATGAAGATTTAGGAGTGACCTTGACACGTGTTTCTCAGGTTCGTCATCATTCTGCTGATGCTCACATACGCTAGAGGTGATTTTCTTCAGCTCAGCCAAAAGGGTTTGCCTTCGTTAGTATTTTTTATTTTATATTTAGTTAGCATCAAACATCTCCCTTTCTTGATGTGTGTCATATTGTTCGTGACCACCTAAGGGATGATTCTATGTGCAGTTCTGTTGGGCAAGTGACATCAGCCAATTCTCAGTGACAGTCATTGCCAGTAACTTCTGCCTATCAGTTAACAGTCAGTTGAATGTAAACCAGTATAGATGTGAACAGGTCTTTATCAATCCAGTGGTCGTCAATTTACTTTGCTAGGGATATGTTCTCAGACATATTAATGGGGGAAATGCTGGTTTGCCATGAAACACGGTTTTGGCCAGGCATTCTGGTGACTAAGAAGCAGTGGTGTGAACTTGAAGAGCCATCATTTCTACATTGCCTGCCAGTGGCTTTGTTTCTGTATCTTATTGAGGCAGCAGAAAAAGAAAAAAAAATCCTCTTTCATCAGCTGTAGAGCACTATTTTTTTTCGGAACTTCATTTCCAAATGGAGATTTCCTCCTTTCATTGGTTTCCCCCACTCCCACTTCAGTGGTTGCATTGCTCAGCCTCCTTGAGAAGGTCCACAGCCACAAAGCAGAGGCTTTGCTGGAGTTTTTCCAGCCCACAGTCTGGGTATTGCGAAGGGAGAGACTCTGGAGGCAGGATGGCAATGAGGGCTTTGCCTGTGCTTCAGACAGAGGTGCCTGCGAGCGGGTCAGCCCTGGCTTTGCCTCTGCAAGCCGGAGCGCTCCCAGAGATCTGAGGCTCTTCAGCCCTCAGTACAGTCCAGTACATGTCTGAAAGGAAAAACTTCAAGGTCTAGCCCATGTTTTTAAGAACCTTATCATGTAATTACATTAAAAATCTGTATCTCGTCTAATTCCTCTTTCTCGGGCATCAAATGCCTCTTGTGTTTGCTGGGCTGGGTGGCTCTCTGCTGTCCAGGCTTCAAGCAGAGAAACAGAAGCTGCTCTGGAGGCAGAGCGTGTGTGGCAGCAGTCACGGCTCCAGCAGCACTCCCTGCCCTCTCCCATGTCCCCACAGTGCTGGAGAAAAACAAAATCAGACTCTCTAGTGTTCACAGGCAGCGAGATTTAACCTGCTTGAAGCTAGGGAAGCAAGGAGACCTAGCAAGGGTATAATCAGGTAATTAGCTTTCCCTGTAGGAAAAAAAAATCTCATTTGTATGTGCATGCCTTCAGTTGCTTGAATGTTTTTAGGGTCTTCAAGCACGGAAAGAATCTATGTATAATATTTATACGTATAGCGATATTGCTGCCCTATGGCTTCTAGAATTTTCTTTTTCTTTCTGCAGTATTTTCAGCAATTCTGTAGCATCTGGCATTTGCTTTCTGGGATAAAGCAAATGGAAAGAGTGGGATCTCAAGCGCATGTGGGCATGCAGAAGCTAAGGTAGCTTGTGACCATACGTGCATGTGGAAAATACAGTTCTGCCTGTCTCCATATCTATCATGAGAAAGCTTTAATGACCAGGTTTACACAATTCCCATGTGACTTCCAAATTTGTGAAATAAAACAACATTTAAAAGAGCAGAAATAGCACTAAAACCTCAGAGTAGATCTTCTGCATTGTGTTCTGTGATGGAAGGAGAAGAACAGGGAAAAAATCTTTAATGGTTATTAGCTTCTACAGATTGAGCAATGAGACGGAGAGCAACTCTGCGGAAACTGCATAACCATGTAACATTTGTGTAGAGCAAATTAGGAGGCACTCAGCAAAGCAAACCAATTAGCTCGGGCTAACATCTAGCATTTCTAGCAGGCATGTTACAATTAAGTGACAAATGTGGTTTCTGTGTATGTTATGGAAAATACCTAACTAGGTATTAAGCTACTTTACTGGCCATCTAAACAGAGCTTCTATTTGTAACTGCAAATGTAGGAAGATTCCTACATTTATACATTTCCTACATTCCTACATTCCATATAATGTAGGAAGATTCCCCCAAAAGTTTTCTACCTCGGTAGAGGTGTCCAGAACTTTATAATAAAATGTCAGACTGTACACTCGAAGCTTTTAGATAAGCCCTTGGTAATGTCTCTCACCATGGGAGATAACCATGGAATGGTCACTTGCCTAATTCCCATCAGCTTAGGAAAAAATTGCTTGTCTAGGGCTTTGGTTGATTGACGTTTTTGAGAGCATTTCATAGACTCGCCTGCATTCCCGATGTGCGTGTCTCAGTAACAGTGAGATGGCAGAGGGGGAGGTGAGATTCCTATTGCTGAGCAAAGGTTTGACATCTCTCTGTGCTGTACCTGTGTATTATTCAACGATGAGCTAATTTTCCTCTGCTTTTGCTAGTTTTCATTTTTAAATTTCATTTTAAAGATCATGCCTTCTGTCTCGCTGTGGTTAACTAATATAGTATCCTTTGGCCATTTCGTTAAATGGTAGAGGACTAGATCATCCAGTTCTCAATTTGAAATCTATAAGCCTACAAAATAGCTGTATGGTTACTCATATTTGTTGTAAAATAATTGATCTGTAAAGAAAGATTTGCTATACAGTGTCATTTATGCTCAAATTTCAAATGTATCTTCTCACTGCTGGGCATAATAACTTTAAATTGAAAATCCTTTTGGTAACCTATTTCAATAACAACTGAAAGTCATTAGTACTATTACTGCATTTTAAAAAATCAGTTCAAACAGAACGCATGGTAAGGAAAGGCATTAAATTAGCATTGGTATCATCATTGTGGTTGCTTTGAAGAGCTCTGTGAGCTCCCAGGTTGTGGGAGTTCGAGACTCCTACAGTGAACAAAAATTCTTGCTTTTATGTAATACAAAACACTGCTAACAACTGAACTTGCAAAAGTGCTTCTGTGCAATTCAGTCAGTCACAAAAACCATACAGATACATAGGTACAGCTGTATGGATAAGATTATGCACCCTTTAACGCACCTGTATGTGCCATGGTGTATATATACATATACATGAACCTAGGCTCCTTTATGTTTTAAAAATGAGAAGCTTTTTTTCTCTTTAAACGTCTCTGTACTTGGGAAGATTTCACTCTTTATAGCAAAGAATCAAATGATAATCTGACGTGACCTGTTCTATACATTCAGGTGCCTCT
>JAVCKT010006930.1:22780-32937 GCA_032273925.1 Rhynchotus rufescens
TTTTTTTTTTTTTTTCTTTCTTTCTTTTTTTTTTTTAACTAGTCAGCTCTCATATAAGCTAATTATAAGCTGTTCATGAAAGTCAAATCCACGTATTACAAATTATATGATTTTTACTTAAACCGGGTCAACCATTTCCAGACTCTGGGTCAAAGAATCACTCAGACACACGACATTACTAACTCCTCACTCATCCTGCTCACAGGATTGGGACACAATATAGTTCAATCTTGTGCTTGTTTATTTTAAAACTGGTCCTAGGATGAACTTCCATGGCCTGAACTCATCTATTATGAACTAGGAGACCTGCACATACATTCCGAGATTCACAATTTCTTCCTAGCAGCAGAAATGTGAGTGTGGGAGAGTATATCTTTAAAAAATGTTTTTATGTTTTCTTACTATATCCTCTTTTTTTTTTTTTTTTTTTTTTTTTTTTTATGATTCACCTTTTTTATATATTCACTTCTCAATAATGGCTGAATTCATAAACACATAAATTCATAAACACTTATTTGAAAATTATTCTCATTACCTGTTTTGAAAATTATCCTCATTTCTGCTCCTTGACCAGCCGACAAAATTATGGAATAGTAGTAAGATAATTGCAGAATAGTGAAAAACAAATGTCACTAATTCCTAAACATATATGCAAGTCATTCTCTAGATTTTGTAGAATTCCCTGAAATCATAATACTTTATGCTTATAGTATTTTTTGCAGGAATATGAAGCTTCATTCTACAAAATTTATGGGAATATCTATTGAGAGACTTGGCTGACCCCTTCTGAAGATCAAGTTATGTCTAAATTTGCTTTCTGCAGGCTCCATATACAATTTTTCTGATGTATTTGTTGCTAAATATGTACTGGAATAGGCATCTGATGTAGTGTGGCAGATCCAAATACCTCTGACTATAGTCATGTTCAAAGAAATCACTCCAAAGTTTTACAGGAGCCAAAGGCAACTTGCTTATGAAGAATGGAAAGAGCAGCCCTTTGGAATCCAGGCAACTATTTTTGATCACTTTTTTTTTTTTTTCTCTTATATATCCTTTACTTTGATTTCTTTCCTCTATCTATTTTTTGTTGTTATTTGTTGGGGTTTTTTTTCCTTTTTTTTTTCCCTGTCCTGGGTAGGCTCACTATCATCCCCATCCTTTCAGAGCTGTAGTCTTGCTCGATGATCGGGTCAGAACTGGAGTGATGTATGAAACAGGGCAACCCTGCTCTGTCTCAAGCAGGTACGTGCCAGCTATATCTAGATTGCTTCTCTCAGGATTTCTGGCTTGTTCCTCTCAAAAAGATGAAAAATAGTGTTGCTGGTGCAAAATGCATTCCTGTTAAAGTGAGTGAGAGCCTGCTCTGATGCTTACATTTCTCACAGAGTCCTGCTGTGGCAGCTCCATACGTTAGTGTTGCCTTCATAGGAAAGTGGGAGTGAGGCCACTGAGTAAAGGTATTGGCACATTCACTGAAAGAGTGATGCCATTGGGCTTGACTTGGGAGCACAAAGAGACTGAACAGGGAGGAAACAGCTGCAAAATATCTTTAAAACATACCTATATATATATTTATGTTTATAAATGTGGTTTTGTATGTGTGTGGATTCACACTTTAATATTACACTAAAAATATTTCTTACAAAGAATTATGTATGCCTGGATCCCTTTCTGAATGAAAACACAAGCTATGAGCTCAATTTATACCTGTAATTTGTGCGATGCCCCTCGCACCCTGAATTGTGACCTCTTGCAGAGAGGCAGGAAGGAAACCCATGCTCACCTGGGCCCATTGGCACCGTATCAACCAGCACAACCGGCCCCTCTGACCTTTGGAATGGTGCTGTACCTAACACCGATTCAATCACTAAGCACTATTGATTTCAGCTTTCTAGAGAAGCCTTTCATAGAGCCTAGAGTGTATAAAAGAGCTGCTATTCTCCCCGAAAATGATTTAATATAAATAACTAAAATAAATGTCAGTGGGAGATCTGTGAACTTATTAAGAAGAGGTAGACCTCTTGATGTGTTGCATGTAGACTGAATGTGTATGCATATAGATTTAAATAATGATATATGTATTTTCAGTCCAAGCTGGGCACAGCGACAGAATGGACCTCAGAGTGAGCGCAAATATACTGGACAAATTACATAATGTGCATCTGCAGAGAGAAATGCAGAGCACGGACGCACCCTGGAGATTCATCCTCCTCCTGAGACTCCTAAAAGTCAGAGAACGCTTGCTCAGAAATGCGGCCTGCATCCCTTGCTCGCACAGCAGGGCCCTAGGGACCTGTTCGCACCAGCCTGGCAAGGTGTTTCCCTGTGTCTGAGGGGAACGAGAGCAAAGGGGATGATTTCTGCCTCGCTTTTGGTGGGAATGCTCCCATCTGAGTCTGCCCACGGGGCTGGCTAGTTCATAAATGGTTTATCTGGGCTGCTCACAGGTCATGTCCTGCTCTTGGTTTTTCCCAGCATCTCCCAGTGTTTGAACAGTCCTGCTTGTTTATGCTTTCCGGAGGTGAAGCATGGAAAATACAATACCACGCCAGAGCCAGGAATTCACGTTAACATTTAAACTCTGATTCATAATCCGCTGTGGGCAATAAAAAATCCGTCGGCTTTGACAGACTTTGGGTCAGGCACATGCTGAGATGTTAACAAAACCTAAAGCTACACGTGTGCACACACACAGAGCGCTTGCACAACATACACATCTACACACTGCTTTGGATCCTCATATAACACTGCATACAGCAAAAAAAAAAAAAAAAATAGAGACCAGGCTGTTGCTCTGTTAGCTTTCAAAAAGGAAAAAGAAAAAATATCTCCCCTAAAAATGGACGTGATTTTTATATTATATGTTTTTAAGGCATGACAACCACCGAAAAAGCTATTTAGTATGTTACATGGTTTAATAAAAATAACTTGTCTGGCAGTGTCTGAAAGCTTTTGCAGCTGCAGGGGTACTTCTTGGAAATAAATTTGTGTTTACACAGGTGCAGCCATATTTAACAAAATTTTTATATGCAATGCAAACAGCTGCCTGTCTGTTTTCTTTGGCAGAGCTCTTTCCAACTGAAACAATTTGTATCAAACATATCTCTCTGTGATACCTATATAAACAATGGACAAAATTCCTGTACAAGGAAAAGGTTCTCAGTAATGTGTCATTTAGATAAAGTGAAAAGCAGAAGCAGTCTGATTAGAAGCTGTTTAGGAGATTCTGCCCCTTAATTAAATATTTAGCATTCGATAAGACCTGTGGAAGTCATTGAGGAACAAGCAAGCAGTCCATAGGATAACTAAGAGGATTTTACCAAGTTACACTCAAGCTGAAGTATGCCATGATCAATAAAAGATGCTTGGCAAACTGGATATTTTCTTTAACAGTACAAAAGATTCTGAGGTACACTATATTACTCAACTCTTGGCCTACTTTCATATATAATGAAGTCTTTGCCAAAATATTTAGCCTTAAGAGAATTGTCTTTTTTCTTTTTTTACTTTATTATTCATTTTTTAACTTCTTTTTTTCGTTTTCCATTGTATGCAATTCTAGTTCATGCAGAAAACTATATAATTTATAAGATCCTTAGTAACTGAGCACTTTACCAGCTCTTTGAAAATATTTATATGTTTGAAAGAGTGTCCTGTCACCAGGTTGCTTTCATTCAGTCAAAATTCAATAGATGAAATGAGGAGTCAATGGATTTCAAACTGCAGTATGAAGTTTGCTTTGGTAGACACCTTCCTTAGCCCTCTCTGTTCCAAACCAGACTTACAGGAAAACTAATAGGAAAGAAAGATTTCTCCACCTAATTCATCTTGATTCTCTATTTGCTAGCACCACGCTTTACATATCCCTGCAGCTGTATGGAAAGCCCTCGAACAAGATGCATTTCTGTGTGACAGCATCATGGGGGCTTGTTGTGTCCTGATCTGACATGTTATTAGGGAGGTGAGTGGTTAATTCTTTTCCTTTGGATTTGCCCTTCAGCACAAACACAGTCCAATATTTAACTGGACTCTTAGTCTTCTTCAGCACATGATACATTCAAACCTCCCCACAAAATGTTCTTACATATATATATTTTGTATCTATAAAAAAAATCACATATTACTGCTGACTGGAATTTTGATCACAAAAAAATGATTTTGCATTTGTAGATTTGCTGCTCCTTCTGAATTGTTTTAACCAAGTTTGAGCTTCATTTTGGTGAGTATGGAACCCAAAAACATTTTAAAGAAAGTTGTGCTACATGTGTGCCCATCACATGATATGGCTTAATCATCTGCAAGAAGCAGTTAAGAAAATTCTTGGTGGGTATTTATCATCCTTTTCCCATCTAAATGGTATATAAAAGGTATTTAAAATGGTATTTAAAGCTTTAACTGTGGCATGATTATTTGTTTGTGGGTTTAAGGGACACACTTCTACCATCAGGCATGTCCACATGTGTTCTGTGAAACCACGCTCTGTGGTTTCAATAGCAGTGGGGTTAGTGAGTGAATGAAAACTCCACAGACCCCTTAAGCTCCTCAATTTTCAGGTTGCAAATTTCTCATTCTGGTGTTTTTAGCTCTCCTCAACCCTAGGCTAAATAAGGAACATTGACAACCAAGAAGTTAGAAAACCTAATATGTGTGCTTGTGATAATGATCTTTTTTTCCTAATAAATGGAAAATTAGAGTAAAGAAGATGTTACATTGAAATGAAATTCAAAACATTAATTAAAATGAGACATTGACAGAGAAAATTTATTTACGCATTAACTTGGTACCTGTTCTCAAGAGGTATGATCTCATCGAACAGAACAAGAGAAATAGGTCTGGCTGAGCCCAGGACAACTAACCAGAAGTGTTGAAAATGGCACCCCTTTATTTCAGTAAGTACTGACCAGTGTTTATTTGCTCTGTTAGAAACTTTCTTAAAGCAAATTGCATAAATGAGTTCTGTACCACGACACCTTTGGAACAACCGGTTTCAAATATTGTAGCCAAATTCCAGCTCCAGGAATTACTTTATTTCCACCAAAATTCCCTTCTAAGATGCATGACCATCATTTCTCTCTTCTATTCTAGAGGAAAAAAATATTTATAGGGCCAAGAAATGGTATAAGTCTTATACAACACCTTCTCTGACAAAAAGGTTCTTTACAAAATTTGTTGTTGTCAGTAGTACTACTACTACTACGAGTAGTAGTAGCAGTAGTAATAGTAATAGTAATAGTAGTAGCAGTGTAACTCGTTTTAAAATAATCTTATCTAAAATGGTCTCTCAGACCATGGGCTGTTATTTTGGTATAATCTATTTATGTTATATAGGCCTGAATGTGCTGGGACTCTAAAAGATGAACTGAAATGCTTCAGAAGCTTCGGGCTTGGATTCGACCTTGAGGAATCACAAAGGAGCTGGAGAGGTTCTTTAAAAGGATAGCTAAGCTCTCACTTAAGTGATGCAAAGTGTCCGAGAAGCCACATCTCTAAAAATATACCCAAAGAAGGCATTCACTACTGAGATCCTCCCTGTGAGAGGGATTCTTAGGCAATTAGTACAAAAATAAAAAAAGGATGAAACAACAGCAGTAATACTGAGTAAAAATTTAACAACGGCAGGATAATATTGAGATGCATTAAATGAGACATTAACATTAAAAAGATGACACTAAAAGATATCTTGGACCTATCAGATAACTATGTTAAAGATGAACTATGAAGTTTAACTGGATTCTGTGGTGAAAACTATCTTGAGTTACATCTCCAGAACAGAGATCCTTCTTGCCCTGTAGTGAGCAACTGATGAGGGGACTTTATTTCTTCCATAGCTGTTAGTTTATAAATCACCCTTCTTCCCTTTCACAGTTTCTTCCTGCTTCCTCTCCTTGAAGGCTCAACATTAATTTAAGTTGCAGTGCAGTGTGAGCACCCTGAGAAACTTTGCTCATCTTCACCCATTCACACCTACCCTGGAGATGGCTGACCAAAACGCTCAGGTGCTCCTCTTGGGATAGGCACTTCCTTTACAGGCACACTATTTCTCTTGTGCTGTGCTGATAAAATCAAGAATAGTGTTCAGTTTCAAATACAAGTAAGCACTGGTTCTCCTGGGCTGGGGCTTCAGTAGCAGGGACAGCCACATGCCCTAGGTATGTCCTGGACACCCTCCTGAGCTTCATAGTGCAGCGCTTGATCAGGCTATGGCATTTTGAAGGTAATAGAGCATCTTAACTTTGCTTGAGCTAAAGAGTTTATAGATAAATACCACAATTCTCCTGCTTATATCAAAAGTGACCAGGAAGACACCATTTTCTATGTCCACTCTTGGCTACTGCTCAAAAGGAGACAACTGAATCTACCATCTTTTCATTTAACATTTCTGTATTTATCTTTTCAGTGGTGGCCAGTGATAGGACTGGAGGAAACGGCCACAAAATGAGGCACCAAAAGTTCCCCTGAAGGAAAGATTTCATAACAGTGAGGGTGACAGAGCCCTGGCACAGGCTGCCCAGGGAGGTTGTGGAGTCTCCTTCTCTGGAGGTCTTCAAAACGCGCTCAGAGGCAGCCCTGTGCCCCGTGCTCTAGGTGACCTTGTGTGTGCAGGGGGGTTGGACAAGATGGTCTCTAGAGGTCCCTTCCAACCTTAAGGATTCTGCGATTCTATGATTCTATGGTCTTGGATGCAGAATGAGGATTTCTTGAACTGGAGTTCGTAGACTTGATTTTAGAATCTAGATTGTTGGGGGTTAGAACCTGCTGCAGTTTGTCATGTCTCTTGGCTACTTGCTAAAAATAGAAGAAACAGAAAAGCTGTCATGTCTGCATCTATGTTTTTACACACTGTTCTCTCAATTAATTTGCCTACTTAGGTATTTTTTTAGATGTTTTATCTAAATGACATCACAGTAAATGACATCACATATTTTTATTGAATTCTTTGAATTTTAAAATATGTGAAATAAAGGATGAACTCTTTACAATTTGAAGGCTAAGTACTCATTCAAATGAGGTACCACTTTCCTTCATTTTCAATGTTCTGGAAAATGTAGCTAAATTTTCTTTCCTTATTTGGTTCTGTCTCTTCACATTTTTTTGGCCCATGAGAGAGTTTGCACTTCTCTTTTTAAGGCATGGAATATATTTTCTTTTACTTAATATGTTGTTTGGCTTTTTATTGTGAACTACCTTGAAACATATTGAGAAATACAACACTGGATCTTCAGGCAACTTCTGTAGGATACTGGATTAAATAATAATTCCAGGTTGCATGAAAATTATTAGTCAACTGTTGCTGTACAAAAGATGGGAAGAATGAAGGGAATTGTTTTATTTAGCATTTATGTTGCATTTTTCTTCTCAGTGTAGTGCAGAGCATTAAGTGCTTTGGTTTTGTTTCTAGAGCACAGTTCTACTAATAACTGTTAAATTTGAAAACATCCATCACCAATTAATTCATTCTCCCATAATATTGTATTGTGTCTTCTGAGCAGTTGAATGATAGAAGTTGACTATCCTGGTGTCAGAATTAAAGTTAATACAAAGATGACACGTATTTGGTTTTGGAACATGAGGATTTTTTTGGTCCCTAGCATATTTGTTGCATGTGATTGCTATGTGCTGCTGTCCTTGGGCAGGTTCATAGCTAGAAATGCAAAACTCCCACATTTATCAAGTGGTCTCTATACTGTTAGAAAATACTAACCCAAAACTAAACGGGGAAAAAGCAACCATTTGAGGCTAAGATCAGTTAGTTATTTGACATTATTTATCTCAGTAAGGATGTTGTGTTTCAGTAGAGAATTATGTATAATCAAACTTCCAGTATACTTTTTAGGTGGAAGACAGTGTATCTCTCTGTGCTGTTTGGGAATATTTCGTATTTTTAAAACGTCTATTATTATATATGTATATATGTCTGTGTTATTAGTGTCTAATAGAGAGCTTATCCTATGCAGACAGAAAAAAAACCAGCTGGTGATTATGAGTGTTTCGTTTTTTTTCTCATCATTTTAATATTTTCATTGTCTAATCTGCAGGAAGTTGGATACTGTCAGGGAATGAGCCAAATTACAGCTTTGCTCCTTATGTACATGAATGAAGAAGATGCCTTCTGGGCCTTGGTGAAGCTTCTCTCGAGCCCAAAGCACGCTATGCATGGTATGGAACTTCACATAGCACGTGTTAGGTTGCAACCTGCGCTGTTTATTGTTATTATTTGAAAACAGGGCTGCACTATTTTGGTATTTATTTCTAAAATAAGACATAATAGGAGCTTTACAGCTTCCACTTATAGTAGGGGCTGTTGGATTTTACTGGAACTCAACCATTACTGCAAGTAATTGTTTTCAGGGAATTCTTAATGAAAAGCAGATGTTTCCTTTCCCCTTAATCGGTCATAAATAGCCACTTGAAAGCTGCTTCTGTAACCATGTATGTGGAGACTTGATGTTGAATGTGTTAAATAATGTTGTGGCTCTGCAATCATTTGGCAGGAAAGGAGTCCAGAGTAAACAACAGATACAGGATTGAGGGATTAGCCTTGAGTTTCTTGGTTGTAGCTCTGCCCCAGACAGAATTTCCTTCTTTCAGTCTAGTTACTTTTATGTTGCTGCATCTCTATTTCCATTTTAAGTTTAGTGTCATCTGTAGATATTCTGCTCCCCTAACAATGAAGCAGCTCCAAGAATTCCAGCTTCTTCTGTAGTTGTTAATGGAGTGGTTATTCAGAAGAGCTGTTGTTCTTGGAAGCCTGAAAAAGTAAATATTATCTTGAAGTAAGTATATGAATGACTTCAATTTTAAGGCTTTTCAGTAAATTTCCAGCAGATTCTGGTTCTTTTTTCCCATAATTCAGACTTCCACATACTTTGGTAACTCCCTGCCCTGGTTTTTCAGTCCTTCTGGATGTTTTGTCTGCAATACAGTGCACTACTTGCTTATTTTTCTGCTTGTACTTCCTCAAATCAAAGTTTTGGACAAAACAGTATTGTCTGACAATAATAGCTTCTATTACAAAAATTGTTTCTATACCGTAGGGAATAGCTAGGTACAGTAGTAATTTAACAATATTTTCAAAATTACAATATCCCTACTGGATTAGATAGGGTGATATTGGATAGATGCAATACGGTTTGTAGTATCATGATTTTTTTGCTTATTTACAAACTTTAAAAGGACCTTTGAGTGCTTTAAACCTTCAGTGCTCAGTCTTTCTGGTTGATCCTGTCACATTTCAGACCAGTTGGGTGATGAAAGAGGGAGCTTTGAGAGGCCAAGAGACTGGATCACTGGGTTTACAGACCACATGAAGCATCATGCCTTGGATTCATGCACACATCCAAGCTGGCCTAGCAGCATTCTTAAAGGAAGTTTCCTTTTGTAGATAATGCTGACAAGCTTAATTATAAAGCAAATGAATGCTGCTTCTCACCTATGATTTAAGTATTAGTAACCTAATCTAAGGTCCTGCTTTCAACAGAAGACTGAACCAGGTAATCTCCTGAAGTTGCTTCTAACCTAGACTTTCCTGTGACTGTGGTTTGTGGCACAATGCAGCATTACTGGAAATACCACTCTAGTGGTGGGACAGTGGGAGGTAGCTTAAAAATTGACTTACCTAGTACTCCTTAAAGCCTAAACCATTTAGATTCCAAATTGCTGATATTCTTAAAAAAACCTTTTGTTATCCAGCTTAATGCCAGTCAATGTCAGATACTCTCCAAAATGAATGACTGCCTGTAAAATTTATAGGATGGGCCAAGTAGTTAAATAAGAAAGGTACTGACTAGAATAGGGTAGTTAAAAGTTCCTCCCTGCAGACCAAGTTCTTCATCTTTTTTCCTTTTTTTTTTTCTCCTCTGTCTGTGATCTAGACTCCTAGGATATTTTTTAGAGGGGCAAACACATGCATCCCAAATGGATATATAGTCAGATTAATCTCTGCTGTACCATTTGAAAGCAAGGGATGAGTTTGGCCTTTGGATGGCTCATATTTTATGTATCAGATGAAGTCTGTAAATGACAGAATACACATAACTGACCCTGAAAGCGGTCTAGGGTTTTGAAAGCTCTTTCCTTTGGGATCTTTTTAATCTTAAAAAAAATAAAGATAATGAGTTGACATATGGGAGTTGAACGAGCTAGTTTCTGTGGAGAAA
>JAVCKT010006933.1:0-10886 GCA_032273925.1 Rhynchotus rufescens
CTTTTTTTTTTTTTTTTTTTTTTTTTTGATATCGTCGCATCGCAGTATCTGTTAAAAGCACCTCTGCAGCCCTGTTCCCAAGTCATCAGTGCTGGCTTGCCCGTGAGTACTCTTCATGCCCTCTTCCAAACTGCCCTGGGACAGGTTGAGGTCTGAGAGGTCTCAGAAACTTGAATATCAGACACATTTGTGGTGAAAACCAAGGCCAAATGGACATGCCTTTGGAAACATAGCGTGTAATGTTTGTCACCAGGTTTGGTATGGGAGAGAGCAGGAATGTTGTTTTTCTTTCTTCTTTCTTTTTAGTTCTTTAGATGGAAGATTTCTCTGAGCTGTTCTGTAATAGCTTTAGGTGGAAAATCATTTCCCACCTTCCAGCAGAAGTATGCTTGGCAAAGAAAGAAGTATTAGAAGAGCAGCACTTCATACAATGACTTTCAGCCAAAATCAAGTCCCTTGGGAACACTTTTAATTGGTTAAAAAAATAAATAGCAGACTTGAAGTTGCTCTGATTTGGGGGCTGAAGAACTTCTGGTTATCTGGCTGTTCAGGAGTTACCTGAGCGACCGAATCACGTAGGACTTTTTCTTCACCTGCCATTGATTGAAGCTGTTAGATCCAAGCTCTAGTGAGAAAGAATATGACCCATATTGCCCTAGAAAGCCAAAAGGCTTGTTATTTTTATGAACTGTTCTTCGGGTCAGGAACTCACATTTATTTTTGGTTTATAGCATCAGTATTGTTTTACTGGACAGTATTAATTTGCTGCACTTTAACAAAGGAGTTTCAAGTTAATAAATATCAAAAGTGCCTAAATAAAGTAGTTTCATCAAAACATATACCGTGTGATTGGACATTTTGAGAGAAAAAAAAAGCATTAAAACATATGCAACCCTGCCTTTATCTGGGTGAATCATGCTGGCTTGCAAAATAGTTCACATCAGAATCTATTCAAATGTGATCATTTTAAGATAAAACCTGTAATGCTAATATTGCATGCAGTATTGTTCTGGGCCCATACTTTCTGAAGAAGCCAAGTCATAGTCATGCAGGACCAATATTTTTAGAATCTATATTTTTCATACCTTCTGGAAAAGAATACTAAGGTGCTGCATAAGACAAGGAATAAGTTCGAATATTTGTGCTCTCCTTTTTTTTTTTCTTTTTTTTTGAAAATCAAGAACCCATATATCCACTGAAGATTTTGTGGGCAGCTATTAAAATATTTTTATTATTAATGAATCCATTCTATGCATTTTCTTGTCTCCTTATAAATATTTATATTTTCAATATGTCTTCATTTAATTGAAAGGTTCTTTGCATTATTTTCAGACAACCTCAGGTAGCAGGTGTAATGACATATCAACACTCTGACCTTTGAGCTTCTGGATTTCTATTAGTTCCTTCACGTTTTGCTTGTACACCTATATTGTATTTTTGTTTGTATATGATTTTCCTGTATAGCTTTATGGAATGAAGGATGTTTCCTGTACAAAAGGCTAAATAAATTGGAAAGAAAGAAAATACGCTATTACCTACTAGCACCTACTAGCATTATGCAGAATGTCTCTTGAGTATTTTAACCAATCTGCACTTCTTTCTATTGAAATAATGTTTGATATCTACATGGTCGATCACAGAGGTTTTTTTTCAATTGCTTCTCATTACTTAATTTACCATTGTTAGTGGGTTTACCATGATTAGCAGATCCAGGCATATTTATTTCTCTTACTCTTATAAATCTATTGCTTCAAATCCCTATGCAATTTAATTTCTAATTTCTGATCTTCCTTTGATTTGTCCAGAGTTTTCTGGCACTCAAGTGCAAGGCATCCAACTTTGTATTCTAATTTGTGCAGCTGTATTCATTGTTTATATCTGTATACATTGCTTATATGTGAAAGATTATTAGTTTCATGATTTATGATTTCATATCTCCATGAACATATCTCAAAATCATTTCTAAAACTGAATTAGTTGGATACACCTATCACACTTTATGTGATATAGTTGGTAAACATGTCTCACTTGTTGCCTGAGTATGATCAAAAGATTAAGTTCTAAATGTCTTTGCATGAAATTGTTGATATTATGGTGAAGGACACAGTGGTAAAACTTAAATGTTGGCAGGTAACCTATTTATATCTACTATGGAGAGGCTGTTTAAGACACGGTATATTCTAGCATAGGTGTTACTAGCTTCAAGAAATATTTAGTTTCCTTTCACAAAAATACGGACAGTTGATTAGCATGTTCAAATCATTTGTATTTCTAAACAAATCCAGCTCATGTAATTATTTCTTTCTAGTCCATTGTAGCACTTTTATTCCTGTGACTGTACCGAAAAATATGATATTTTACAAATAAACCATCTGTAGTTGGCAAATCTGCTCACTAAAAGTGCTATGTAACATGAGGTGAGAATACACCTAGTAACTTGCACTGATTAATTCAATTTTATATGAATCACAATACCTACTTGTTGCTGCATATCCCAGGGAAATGATGCTCAAATTCGGTAGAGATTGTATCTGGAAGATGTTACAGTTGAAAAGTACTGTTTTTTTAAATTTTCATTTAGCAATAAGATTTTTTGGTACTTTTAATTCTAATAGCTCTTATATGCTATATGAAGTCTTCTGTGAAAACCTTTGTTTTTATCACTTTTGAGATAAAGCATGTTCTTCTATTACCACACATGGATCCGTGTATCATAACATTAAAAGTCCTAATTAACCTAAGTGTAGTACTCTTGCAGCATTAATCAGAAAGTTAGTGAAAGATATGATTTTGATTTTCCAGCTTGCATGAGTCCTTGTCTCAAAGAATGAGCCTGAAGGGTCCGCATACCTGCACTTCTGGTGCTTCTGAAAGTGGTCTGAAAAGCAGGGAGGACACTGTGACCCTCCTGTATCGCCAGATGGAAGAACTGGGAGCCCAACTACAGCAAGCCCAGTCACAGCAGAAGGACACGGAACTGGAGCTGCAGAAGGCCCTGGAGGCTTCACGGAAGGCCAATGACAAAGTTCAGAAGTAAGTCGTTTGCCTTTTCCTAGGAAAAAAAACAGTGGAAAACTAAATGAAACATTGCTTCTTCTGGGAGTCTCCATGGTCTGTCTATTCTTTCCCATCATAAGATTCCCTACTGCAAAAGCTATTACACTTCCAACTTGCTCCACTGAAGTCCTTACTGTCATAATTGTTACAACCAGCACATAAGCTTTTGAAATTCTGGTTGTTGGGACATAGGCAACTGTGTACACCCTGCTTTTCTATAGACTGGCCTTTCTTATATCCACATTTCATCTGTCAACTGCAAAATACCTCTTTCACATTCTTCTAAGACTCTTGATGCTCACCCAGACAAAGTGTTTTCCTCATTTCATATTTGTCTTTAAGTTTTATGTCTGCAGTTATTTTCCAGAGCAGCTAGAAATTGGCCTATAATATGGTATGACCAAAAGTTCGTGCTGTTTAGAAGAATAAACAAACTGCGTAGTATTATCATTTAAAAAAAAAAAGAACTTAATATCTTTAATTTATTTGTAACTGGATAGTTAAGATATATATATGAAAACACATATTTTCTGACATCATTTTGAAATTCCTTGTGGTTGTTTGATTCAATTCTATATTCTGATCATTTAGAAATATTTGAAAATTCTCTAGGCGCATTAAACATGGTTATTAAAATAAGCCTATAGAAATAATAAAAGCATATCTATCCACCATTTATATTGAATTATTATGTATTGAGTGTTGCCTGAATGCTTTGTGTGGTGTAGAAGAATCTTTAGCTGTGCTTAGTGAGTTTATATCTCCAACTGAATTTACAACCATTTACCAATTTCTTGATAAATTAGTGGTTAAAAACATTAAGTCATGCTGTGATTAAATTATAGTACTACTACTAATAATGGATAAATCTTTTCACTTTTCTGTGCATGTTTAAAGCTATTTCGTTTCATTTCATTTTCTTTATAAACATGTACTAAGAGTAGACTGGGAATATTGAAGAGAAGTTATTTTTTGCTTTTTTTTTTTTAAGAGAAATAGTCTTGTTTAATGCCATGTAAACAGGGTGACTTAATAGAAGTGCAGACAAAACCTGAATTAAAGTAGTGGTGATGGAGTGGTATAGTGAAAAGTATTTATGTAATTTAATATGCTCAGCTACTTGGGAAAATTTTGGTCAGGTTAGTTTTCATTATTTCTAAGATGAGGCCACTGCGCCTATAGCAAAATTAAACAATTGAGTGAAGTCTTTTGATGACAATAGCCGGCCTTTTTTATCAAGAAACTGTGGAAATGCTCTGTGCGTCTTCCCAGCACCCAGAGTCATCCACCCCCATCTTATAATTCAACCTGCAAACAGATTAAGCAGCTGAGTTTGTGGAAAGTGTGTTTACTTTGAGCTAAGAACCCTTGTGTGACACTATAGAGATTCCTCTGACACCTCTGGGAGAACTACACAGACAGTCCTTCCTCATCAGCAGGGAAACCAGGCTGAGAATTCCCAATTTCTTTGTAACCTCAACTGCTTTATACGAATCAGTGTTTGGCAATTAGGCAGGAACTCATTTGTTAGCTTTGCTTTTTATTTTGAAGATGTAGGACGTTCTACATTTCAAAGAGGAACTGCAAATTTTAAAACTTGGCAACTGAAAGGCTTTCTTGGAATTAATTGTAGTAATATTAATTATTAGCACTGTCTTAAAAGGGCACTCGTTGTGATTTAAAATGTGAAACTCTAATTCATAGCCTAAATGTGGTTCCAAAATGTCTATCCGCCTTTTTTTTTAAATGACCAAGCACAAATTAATTTTGACAGATGATACGAGTATTTTAGCAGCGATAAGTAGTTCTAGCTTAAAATAGCTGTTAAGTAGTTTCTTAGTATTAGTCAGTGAAATACTTAGTTAATGCACTAACAATTAAAAAACAGAAGAGAAGAATCATTATGAACTTCATTAAAAAAAAGGACATAATTAGAATAATTTAAAACTTTGAGACAGTATTTGAGACAGTGAGCCTGTTTGGGCATCTGTGTCGTTTGGTAGTGTTTGCTAAGCCTTTGATAATCTGTTTTCTGACAACACTGCGGAAATTTTTAGATGTTCTTAAAAACTTCAGTGCTTATAGTCCATATCACATGCTGAGTCTGAAGCAGCTGTATTTTCTCCATGATACCACCATGATTTTGTCTATGTAGGTATTCAATAAGGAATTTACCTGCTGCAATTGTTGCTCTCAAAGTGAGCATTCCTAGTCAGAACGGCAGTGCTGTGTTTTGCATAAGAGCACAAAGCATCTAAGAAATTTCTGGATCCCATCCCACATGAAACAGCAGCTGTGAGCCAGAAGGGGGATATATTGGAATCTGTCTGTAGTGAACTTGGCTATAGTAAAATTCTGTTCATACTAAAGCGGAGGGAACATCTCGCAGCAGCTCATTGCAGTGTGATAAGTAAATTGCAACCGTGTAAGCTCGCTGGAGAAGATGGTTCACAGTCCCAGTAGGGCTGGTAGTGTGAAAGAGAAAATTCTCCTGGTCAGAGAACGGCCCCACAGCTTTGAGCAGCTTTAACGTGCATCTATTTTGATTTTAAATAGCTAACAGGATGCATATCTGACTTTGAAGAGCGCAATATTGTAATTTAATATTGTAGTTTGGAGAGCAAATACAAATTTTGACTGTGTGCTGTTTGTAAAAATATACGTATTTACTAATACATCTGGGGGGTGTATATATATTCATATTCAGTGGGAGATTATAACAATCTGTGGGATACTAAATATATATCATATTCTGCAGAGCTGCTATAACTGAAATTTTCTCCTTTTTTTGTTATTGTTTATATCTCCGTTCCAAACAAAGGATTAGGGCAGTGGCATGCAATTTTCCAGGAGAGCTGGCACAGAGCCACAGGCCCCCTGCAAGTTTGTCCTACCGGAGAAGGCTGGAGCCAGCTGGTGCAGCCCCAGAAGGGAAATGGGGTTGACCTGGAGAAGGTGCCTGCCTGGAAAAGCCTGAGAATTAATTAGTGTTTCTGCCAGCAAGAGCTGGAAGAAGCAAGATATTCTAAAAGTGTCCTGCCTGCTGCAACCTCTGGGACTGAGGAGTGGCTACTGGTGTCAGTGAGATCAGAGGAGGTTACAGTGTGATACTAAATCAATATTAGCCAATTAATCGGTAAAGGTGGAGGCCGTTTTTCGTGTATTTTTTCCAGGAATGATAGCTTGGAAGCTGGGAGAAATCTTAAATCTGAAGTTTCTCTATTGAAGGTTTTTATTTTGTCTTTCAGTCTAATAATTCTAGTTCAGTAAAATTTAGCTTGGTGTGTGTTAGCCCTGTCATGCTTGCACTCACATGGCTTCTGTGATAGCAGAGGGAGGACGTATAGAATTTCTCTGTAAACCTCTAAAAGCAAACATGCAGCCACAAGATAATAGTGCAATGCTAGAATATACATATGTAAAAATAGGCACAAATGTGCTAAGCATACTGCTTGGACACTTTGCTAAGTTACTTCTTATTGTCAAGAAAGAAAATGTACTGAAAGTGATGTAAAATAGAAATTCTGACATGATTTCTCCTTAGCCATTTATTGAAGAGATCTTTTTCTTTTGATTTTGGATTTGTTTGTTTTGAAGGAGAAGTCAGGGAAGTTGTAGATACAGTCGATGAAATGCAAGAGGAAATTAAGCTATCCTGTGGATAAGTAGATAATTTTATCAAAGGAAATTATTGTCTCTCATAAAAGAAATATTACCTTTAATAGCAGTCATTTGCTTTACCTCTTTTTTTTTTTTTTTTGACAGCCTAACTTTCGTTGTTAGTGTTAGATTGCACTTATTTCTCACTGTTCATGGGTTTCCTCCAGCATTTCTGAACACACTTTCTGTGCTTTCCTAGTTGTTCACTTAATTTCTTTTCTTAGCTGATGCTGTTAAGCAAGTCCACCACTGAGACAGACAAAAATAAACCATTCTTCCCAGCATTTCACTTATGCTGAAATGGAAAAAAAAAAAAAAGGAGCATTTATTAAATGGTCAGAATCATCATCTTCTTCAAGGTGAAACAAAAGTGCCTTTGGAGGACAGGAGTTGTGTGCATTCCGCATCCATGGCCAGGACACTCTCCAGTGCCCGCTGCTGGGCCTAATCTTCCCCAGCGTGATCTGAGCGGTGTAGTTCAAGAACAAGAAAGAATCTTTGAATAATCTCGCCACAATGTGAGATGACCCTCCGACAGGGCACTGACCAGATACACATATGGGCTTGGGGAAGCCGCTCTGATGCTCTTTTTTAACACAGCTGTGAGAAGAATGTGGCTTAGACCCGCTGGTCTTTCTGGAGTAGAGCTGGCAAAGGAAACCATGAGGAGAAGAGAATTTAACACATGGATGTAAGAGAGTCCGCTTCATTGATACGATCTGAGGGGAATGTCTAATGACTGGAAGAATCAAACTTGGCAATGAAAACACAAAGCTCTTTTCATCAATTCAAACGCAGGCTCTAAAGCTGCAGATGGTTACCTCCAGCTTTGCCTATTCAGCGTGGGGTTGTATAAAATGGCACTTTGGTGAATACTAATAGATCAAAACAAAGATTTAATAACATAAAGATGTGGTTTTCATTTTGAAATGAGGATACAGGTCAGTGTCTCAGAAAAGAGTAAAATGAGTATCTTTATATACAGGTCTAAAGTCCCTGGAGATTTCTAACTGCAAACATGGTATCTTTAATGCACAGATTGTATTCAGGACAGCATAGCTATGTGGGGAGCAGACTAAAAGCAAGTTTTCTGAATTATTATACTGACAGAACTGCTTTCCGACATGCAAATGTCATTAGCTAGTTATCCCTCCTTTAAAATCATACCTACGTATATTTGGTTGAAGAATTAGCTTGTATGCTTTCAGTCACTTGTTATAAATAAGAATGGGGCCAGTTAATTAGAAATTGCAGGCAGAAGCACTGCACAAAAGAAGTAAGTTTTACATTCACTGGGATGCAAAGCTGTTTGTTTTGGAGGAACCACTAAATGCTAGAGAACTCGGCTGACTTTGAATTTTAAAGATAAACTTGTGTAGTTTTCATCTTTTAAAACACTAAATATAGTTTGCCTTGTTATTTTATTAAGCTAATACCTTTAGATGTTCAGATTCTGCTATTAAAATCAGATTTATTTTTTTTCTTTACAAAAGTGTATTCTGGAGCATGTTAGATCAACACATTAACTGCTGGAGACCAGAAGTACAACTTTGTAGATATTAATAGTTTCACTGATTTGTGTCAGTAGATAATTCAGCAGATGTCAAAAATGATTTTGCTTTTAATGAAAAGCTGCTGCTGTGAATTTCTGCAGAGATTGAATAATTGGTCATCATTTAATATCATATAGGGAAAAATTTAATTGGTGATGGCATTTTGAAATGGTAAGTTTGTCCTGATGATTTGTTGAAGAAAGTAAATATAAAGCTAGTTTCTTGGTTGCAGTAAATTGGCTTAGCTCTATTGTGCTCAGCTACATTCATTTGTCCCAGTTAAGGACCTGACCTGTAGTTTACTGCGAAACAGATGCTAGCATGTATATTCAAACGACAACTGAGGGCAAAGTGCTAATGATCTTTTACTGTTATAAAAAGCAAGAGAAGTCAGTGGTTAGGAGCGTCTTTATGGAAGAAAACTAGTGGGGGAGAGAAAGAGGAAACTCATGTAGCAGTCTAAGATACCAGTGAAAATTAGCAATAGTTCTGGACTTTCAGGACTGGATCAGAAATTCCTAAAGGAGATTCAACATGAAAAAAAAAAATGCTTCATGAGGACTGATGTGCCGGCTGCTTCATGCAGTGATTAGAAGCAGATTATGAGCTCCATGGGGCCCATAAGAGATATACAGTCTCCGCAGGCGGGGTTTTATAGTGTTTAGGAAACCCACGCTAGCCAGATGGAAGATTCCCAGACACGCAAAACTACCACATACCCTAAAGAATTCTGCCGAGTGTAGCACAGCTGATGCAAAGTTTCTTTGGCATGTGAGGCATGAGTAGGAACATGAAAAAGTCTGAAGTAAAAACTCCAGTAAGAATCATGTATATGAAAATATTACCATTAACTATAGTGGCAAGTGTGAAATTACTGGATTTGGGAGCAATCGGTTTGGAGATACTCTGATTTAGGGATTAAGTCTAATGAGGAATTAAGGCTAATTGAAATGTGTGAAGGAAGTTGTGTGATCTAACTGAAAGCAGTGCATAGTACAGACAGAATTTATTTAGGTACTTAAAACTCTATAGTAAAGCCAATGACTCTCAAAAAAAATCCCTTTAGACTGCACTAGTATGCATGGTAACAAGATGCATTATAAAGTCATGCAGAGATACCTATTTGTTGTAATAAAAGGACTGAGTAAATCAGTGAGATTATGTTTGACTTCAGAGGAACTCAACAAAGCTATAACCAGAAACTTATTTAACTCTATGGAGGAAATAATATGTTGGACTGGAGTTCAAATCTGAGGAGAGCTGAACTAATTAAATCACTTGTGGCATGATCTGACTGTTTGAGGTATACAATGTTTTCTGTCACTAGGCAGATCTTGTTTTCCTTGGTATGCCTAAGGTATTATTCATGCTGCACAAAGGGAAATATATCACTTCTGCAAAACTTTAATATATTTTGCACATTGAATTATATTATCTTAATTGGATAACACTGCACTTGCCAATTTGAATTGAATACTCCAAGTTATGGTCCATTTAGAATATGCAGACTATGATGGCGGGAATGGCTGGTGCTACTTACCATTAATACCAGTTACTTCTTGGCCCAAAGAAGAGAGGATATACATTAGCATAAGCAGAAAACTTCCAATTGTAAAAATACAAAGCTCTCAACTTTGTCATTTTTCTCAGTTTCTTTGGGTGCACAAACTCCGAGAAATGTGCAAAATAAAGTAATGCATAAGGACTGAGCTGAGATCCACGCACAGCAGAGCGTTCTCAGCCATGTCCTTTCCAGAGGCTTCTGTGGTGCCTGTGTCCCTCCCTCCTTCTCTAAGCATTTGCTTGGGAGTGGGAAGGGTCATCCAGGATGTGACAGAAAGGAGTTGAGTTTCAACTTCTGTCTGGGGAGATCCTTGTTCAAATCTCTCATCTCTTAAGGGGCTGTTTTATCTGGTTGGCTTGGATGCTCTCCTTATGTTGAAGCAGAAAAATAAAGGTGGATGAGAGAGCAGTGAGTGGGCTAATTACCTCTGAGAGTTGAGATCCGATCCTTTCCTCTTAAGACTTTCTCAGTCCTATAAAAGCCTAGTTTTATCCAGTGTCCACTGAACACAAATATGGAGACAGTTTTGGAAATGACATCTCTCATTTTCCAAGAGAACGCCCTTGATCACCACCCACAGAATCACAACTTCAGGTCTAATAACATTTCACAGCTTCAAAATGAGAAGTGGAGAAGATCCTGCTGTCTCAGAGGTCAGAGATGTAAGTTAAAAGATAGTTTTCCTCCACTTGGCTGAATGTTCTACCTGACAGGCAATAGGAATTTCTATCTTGTTTTCCAAAGGAAGAGTGCTAACACCACCCTTACATTTGCCATCTTAACAAGAACCAAGTAGCCCCAGGTTCATTTTGGAGAAGGGCAATTTGGGGAGCTCTTGGCAGCTTGCAGGAAGACAAACTGAGGGGCTAAAATGAAAAACAACAAATAAATAATGATAACAAAATCCACCGTGGCTAGCTTAGCAATGCCCTTCTCCTGTGGCACTTGTTGCAAATCCCATCCCGAGGAGCTGCAGTGCTCTCCAGGTACTGCGGGAAGACACTCAGGCACAGAACACGCTCGGAGATCTGGAGCCCATTCTGAGAGCTGGA
>JAVCKT010006933.1:10986-33025 GCA_032273925.1 Rhynchotus rufescens
AATGTTCAAAATCACTACAGCTGAGACCCATTGTAGGACTAATGACTGTTAATTATTTTCCCTCTAAAACTGTGTTTAGCAGATCAGTTCAGGGTACTGATCTGTACCGAAAAGTCTCATACGCTTGCAATGTTACATTGACAGCCGATCATGGAATATGATTTTTCACAGATATTTTAGGTGTCATAAGTTAAGGCCTTAAGCCTCTGACAGCTTATGATCACTGCCAGCATTATGTTCAGTGCTGGACTTAGCGGAATGAAGCAGGAAATCCCAGACAGAAGAGAAGTACAGATAAGTCTTCTGTGCATTCCTTGCACACCCAGGCCATCCACTGGCTTCAGGGAATTTCACATGGGTGAAGAATGCAAAATTTAGCAGACAGGCAGTCTAAGTTGGGTATTGACTTTCTCTGTGTAGCTATGATTTACATTTACTTAACCTCTGTATACTTATAGAGAGCTGTGGACTGGAGTGCAGCTATTGTTTTCTTGAAGTACGGGTAGTTACAATATAAGCACAAATATTTATCATCATTTGAATATTTATCATCTCAGTCTTTCAAGAAAATATAAGCAGTGCTCAAACTTCATCTGTCAAACACTACAGCGTATTCGGTGAAAGTCAAATGTTTTCAGAGTCAATATAGTCACAGCATCCCAGTTTTTGACCTGTGTGTTCATTTACAGTTTGCTTATAGCTGCTTCACAGAGATGGAAGTTTGTAGATTACAACATGGTTTTATTGATTTATCAGTAGCAAAATACACTGAGTATACTCAGTAAACTGGATCAGCTAGCTCTTGGTCTTGTATTGTATAATATCAGCTTGTTGTGGAATACTTCAGAGCAAAATCACAATATTGGCATAGTTAACATAAATGGTGTAAACCAGACTTGCAAAGACTAATATTTAGTAATACCAATAACACAAACAAATTAGGTTTTGGAGTTGTTTGCCCAATGGGAAGAAGCATGCTGGAATAGTATTTGTAAGCATATAACTAACCATGCTGTTACAAATTATTAAATAATTTTTGAAGAGCAAATTGACTGCAGATTGAAGCAGATTGAAGAATGGTAGGAAAGCTTTTTTTTTTTGAAACCTGCTTTTTTTTTTATTTTTCCTAAGCCAAAAAAATGAGTGCCACAGTAAATAATCATTTACTTTAATATTTTATATCCAAATAAAATAGATCCGTGGCATTTACATTGCTGCTACTAAATAGTATTTGGTTTGTTGCAAGAGTCATTTATTTGTGGCTTGGCTGAAGGAATAAAAATAAATTGTGGTTCTTTCTGTTAATACTCATACTGTTTCTCAACATATGCAAAAGGTTGAATGCTGTAAATGAATGTGCAGAAGCTCAGCTAAAACCTCAGACTTACTGAAGCTTCTGAATTGCATATTTCTAATTCTGATTTCTAGAGAATCGCTAGAATAGTTCTTTATAACATTGAATGGAAATAACTGACTAGGCCCAATCCACAAAAGCATTTAGTTTTAAGCAAACTTGAAATCATTGAAATTGTTTCTTTACTTAAAATTAAGCATGCTGTTACTGAAGTAGAAGCTAGTTCTCCAAGTGAAAAAATAATTCTCTAATGTAATACTGAATTATTAAAGAAATAACCAGATTTTTTCATGTAGATACTATTTTTTAAATGTAATTATATAGAGAACTGAACTATGTGGAGCTCATGAACAGTGTATCTTTTATATTTCTATTTTTTTCTATTTTTCTATTATTTTGTAATATTTTCTATATTTTTGGAGGCTTTGCCCACAAAAAATATCTAAATTACCCTTTGAATGGAAGACACTGTAGATAGAGGAGATATGTGTTTTGCAATTGCACTTGTTTAGCACTTAACTATGTCTCTCATGTGACATACTTTTTTATCAGCTTAGTCCTTTATTTGGTAAAATAGTAACGTAAATCATTTTACAAATGTAGTAGTTGTGCATCTGGTAAAAATGTTACCCTAAATGGTGAACGCAACACAAAATACATCTCACAAGTCTCCAGCTTTAAACACCGAGAATATATTTTACTCTAAGATTTAAAGAATTTTATTAATTTTGGTGTTTTAAGCCTTCAAGTTTTTATCATCAGAGGGTAACAAATTTTTCTCCTACAATTTGTCAGCCATGTCACTACCTAGTAGAAATGCAGCAAGGCTTGAGTGTGCCAGGGGAAGGTCTCCTGTTCCTCTCCTGTTTCAGCCTAGTGCAAGAATCCTCGGATCTCGCAGGAGCAGGTGGAGAGAAAATCGACACCAAAACTTCTTCCTATGAATAACATGGAACAGAAGGACAGTCCAAAAGAAATTAATGTGAATTGTCCTGACTGGTGCAGGGGAAATTCAGGGACAATGTGTATACTTACTGATGGGAAAGATTGCTGAAGCTTAAAAGTGCAAAGGCTTTTTATGTTAGTGGCCTTAAATGACTGATAAGTTAGTAAAAAGTCTGTGTAGTGTTTTAAGGAGCACTGTGCGTGTGTAGAAGGCACTTTGGTCTGTGGTGCTAGTTCTCAGTGGGTTTTTTAAAAAGTGATCTGCTGTGTTCAAGTGAGCAGTTAGACACGTTCTGGTTTTGCCTCTGCATATGTGACCTCATCCCAGGATCATCCTGAGAGACATGCTTAATGCTAATAATGTCTATCTGTATATGTTAAACATTAAGGGAGGGAGAATGTTCCTCCATGAGTATTTGCTTTGTCCATTATTGAGGAAAGGCTTCTCTTATTCTATCTATAAATGTTTTTCAGAAGTATAGTTATGTATGAGTCGTTCTAAATCCATGGGAAGTCTGTGGATAAGATACATATTAGGTAGATGTCACTAGATTACACCGGAAGGGTGGAGAGTTCAGTTACCAGTCCAGGCCAATTATGAAGCAGTTATCACAAGTGGGAGCATGACTGAATACTTTTCTCTCACATCTAAATCCTTTTCTATTGTTCCTTGATTACTGTATTTCCATAAAACTCATCCTAGCTTGGGCAACAGCAGGTCAGTTATGCCAAGAAGGAAAATCTACCAAAATAAATCAAATTTATGTAAGAAAGAATTAGTTTTAGTGTCTACTGGAGGAATTTGATGATGGTTTACATGAAGGAATTTTCTCTCCACAAACTCTGAATTACTGTTGGTCACCAGGGTGGAACCACCTCAGGGAGGCACAACATAACTGAGAGCTATCTAGAGCCAGCAAGTCTGCATCAGGTTTTGTCAAATATTTGTGGAATTAAGGAAAAAAAAAAAAAAAAAAAGGCCAGTCTTTATCGATGTTATCAAGAGGAGTCTGCCAAAGTTCTGCTTTGGTGGGATGCACGGTGTTCTAGAACAGGCACAGAAGGGATGGGACTGGCTTGGAATAGGCAGTTCAGACCTGGTCTTAAAGGTAAGACTTGCCTGAAGCTTGCAGAAAGGAACAATGTGGTAATTTGAGGCTGATCTTTTGGAGTCTCTTATTGGAGAGTATTGTTTGGAGTCTCCACTCCCTACAGATCCCTGAATGTGCATCAGTCTGTTCATCCTGCATCTCACCAGCAATCTTACTTCTTCTAAGGAGGTCTGCAATACCATTCCTTTCAGATGATGAATTTTTACATTGTTTTTAAGTATTCCTGAAGATGGATTTAGAACTAACAAAACCCTCCAGAAAGTAAGTGGTGAACTGGCTAGTAATTACTCGTTCATCTGACATGGAGAGTGAGTTAAGAAGTTGAGAGTGATGGCCTCTCTATCTTTACATACATAAAAAAAGAAATTTCAGGGTCTTTTTCAGTATTCATGGTTGATTGAGCTTCATCAAGTTGTCTCACCTCTCTCCACACTTGCAATATGCAAAATACCTATCAGGCAACATAGACCTGATGTCTGCTTCCACATAAAGTTCTGCCCCTTGCATCATGGTTAGATCATCTGTTCCTCCATGTTGTGAGTGTTCAAAGCAAAGAGTATTTGTTCTTCTGAGATATGATCTTGAGAAAAAGCTGGAGAACTGTTCAGAGACGGAGTGAGCCGGCCTGCAATACAGGACTCTAATGATCCCAATAGGACGGGGAGTTTATGGGAAGTAATATTTTCCCTTCCTTCCAAATGAGTAAATACTATGACAAAATACTTTCTATGGTGAAGGTGTATTAGCTGTAAAGTTAAACTGCAGCTTTTCTTAAGCACATGACAGAAAGCTCTAGGAAGTATTTAGCAAGAAAATCAAACAGACCCTTCCCTTTTCATATCAGCACAAATATTGTGAAAATGCTGTAACTATAAGGAATAGGCTTAGATGTCAGGATTTCATCTACAAAGTGGAACAACTAGTGGAACCAAGTGACTGGAAGCAGTAGTTATGAGTGCTAGAATTAATTCACATTTACAGAAGGAGGTATAGAAAAGTTTTTTTGTGAGCAAGTTGAAATAATAAACTTTGAATAAAAACAGCCTATAAACTGCTGGAGTGAAGCGGGAGTAGTTAAATAAAATTCTGTTGTCTGATTAAACAATCTGATGGGAATCATTTGGCCTTAAATATGTCTGCCTATTTTCTATTTCAATTATTGTCATTTTTTTTTAACTCTTTAATGTCAACAACTTAACAGATGTGAATGGTCCTCCCAATAGTAAGAGTACCTAGTCTAAATGATACACATATTGCAGATCATGTAGTACTTTTAGGGTTTTGTTTTCTTTTTCATGAGCTCATTTATTAAAAAAAAAAAAATATTAAAAAAGTATGCTATCCTGAGAAAGCATTTTAAAGCAAAGAAGCAGCAGCACCTTTCACAAGTTGGCATTAAATCCAACATAGATAGAGAAGTTTTGATTCTGTGTTATTCTGTCCTGTGCAGTAGTTTACATCAAAGCAGAGTGAAATGCTGTCAAGGCAGATCGACTCTATTTACCATTCACTTTTCCTACTGCTAGTGATGGCACAAGGTGAATAGTAATGGTGAGCTAGCTCATAATCTTCCAAACAGAAGGTAGAAAGCAAACAATTTGACAAGATTAGTTATTGTGGACCACAGATAAAGGCTTAATATTTTAGCCAAGGCCTGTGTAAGCCAGGTTTATTTTGAAATATGTCTGCTGTCAGCAGCCCAACTGGCTGTATTTACTTCTAAGTTTAATCATATACAGAATTACTCTTTCGGGTTGAGAAGATGCTAAAAGGGATTTAATAGGAATGCTTGTTTTGTGACAGTGTTTTTCGGGGGGAAAATGGCTTGCCCTGCCAAATTGCAGGCCAGTGAGTTTAATGAATCGTGCTTTCTGGAGTGACATTACAAACACCGCTGGGCAGGCAGGAATTGGCTGCCGTGCCTGGAGTAATTGGATTCAGTACATTGGTGTACCACAGCTTCAAGCTAGTTGATGCTATGGAATCAGTGTCTAAGGCTCGCGCTTTAAAATTGGAAAAGACCATTAATACCATTCCCTCCGGCCACCTGTCCAACACTGGGTGCAGGATTTTCCTTAGCAATTCCTGTACCGGGTTCCAAACCACTGCTGGGCTCCAGTTGAGAGTGATGCCCACTCTCAAACACGTAACATGCAGAGAAGGATTTGTTAGGCAGAACAGCCCGATGCATCTAAATCATCATCTAGCCTTTACCAGAAACATCATTTATGAAGGAATTGCTACAGGCTGCTATAGGACTCATTAAATCAGGCTTTTTTTTTTTTTTTTTTTTCAGTGAATCTAACAAAAAAATACATTGTTGAAAAGGTAGGGGTTTTTCTCAGGTGCCAAAAATAAAACCTGCATTTAGGAATAAGAATAACTGAAGTTTGAGTGAACAATAGAGAAGTAAGAGGAAGAATGCCTCTGTAGCGTGGTAGATAGGCTGCTCACCTGCCAGGTCATACCTCACATTCCAGGCTCCAGTCTAGTGAGTATTTAAGGATATTATTCAATGCAGAACACCTTCAATAACTGAGACTGAAAGCAACCCACCCCATAACCCAGTACTTCCAAAGTGCTGCTACCTTACAGGGAAACAGCTGGACTCCAATTCCCTTGTACAGATAAAAGAATTAAAATAGTTTCTTCCAGCCTCTTAAGTAAATGATCCTGTCTGAATGACTGGCTTCAGGATGAGATTAGTACTGGTATCACAGCAACCTGTCTTCTCTGTGTCATTTGTTCCCTTAACTTTTACTGAAAATGCCTGAAAATGAAGTATTCCATTTTTGATTGGAGGATATATATCCAAGAGGAAAATGAAAGAAAAAAAAAAAGGAAAGGAAACGGAAAGATATTTTTTTTAATTATGAGATGAAATTAAGTAAATTTTTGTGACCACTGACTGAACGATCAGTTATTCACTGAGCCCTGTTGCTAAGCTGCTCGTAATGCTTTTGTCCAATATATTTGGTTTACCTAGTATATTTTAAAATGCTAGTTTTCTGAAGAGAATTAGTGTTAACAAAACACATTCCACAAGAAGTCTGAAATCACGCAAGTAAGGCCATCTTCATAGCCTAAACCTAATCTAATCTGCTAGAAAGATAACCAAGGGTTATAGTTTAGGCCTTATAAGCCTTTATATAGCATTTCAAAATCCAGGAGGGTTTTGTTTTTATAACTCCTCCAGCTTCAGGTAGAAGCTATTGTTTTGGAAGTCTCCTTATTGCCTTGTAGATTAGGACATGGGCTACTTGAAGGATACTTCTTTTTTCTTTTTTCTTTCTCCATTGGGTAGGCATTTTAGCTGTTTCTGAAGCAAGATGCCGTGTAAGATCCATCTGTTATAACTCTACGTGATTAAAGGCTACTGCTATAGTTTAGAATGAGCTACTTAGGCTGGAGATGGTGTGGTGTGATCTGATGTACTCTACTGTATGCACTGATCTACTTGGATTTAAACAGTAGTAGAGCTTTTGCTGAGCCCACGCTCCAAATTGAAGCTACATTTCTTTAGCAAAATTCCTGAAGGAGAGCAAGCCAAAAATACACACAGCCAGTCTGCACTGTGAGCAGTGGTTGGATCGGTAGGTAACACTTTGCAATTATAGGGCTTTTGGGTTCCCAGAAGAAACTTTTCTGTCAGTATAAATTTTAAGTCAGTTTTATAAGAATGAATGTAAAACTACAATGTTTTATACTCAAAGGAGACAATAGTCTCTGAGGATTTCTAGCTCTCCTTCAGACTGGCAGTCTAAAAAGCACTGAAGGGAAATCCATGAAGCTACTGAAAATCAAAGCAGGAAGTCAAGCTATTTAGGAGCTGTGTAAGAGCACTCCATATAACAACATATACTGTCCATAAGCATTTTGCCAGATGTATACCTAGGTAAGAGAGCACAGTCTTAAATAACCAGAAGAAGAGATGGCCAGAATCTGTCTTGCTTCATCACATGCAAATTCAATGAGTGTCCAAACTTATTTTCTGGGAGAGAAATCATGTTACACATTTAGTCTGTATTAGGAGGAATGTTTCCTTCACCAGGCTCTTTCTCTCCACCTAAGAGCCATCATAGTAAAAAAAACCCAAATATTATTGACTAAATCTGTGTCTGAGGGTACAGTCTAATGTAGTCAGTGTAACTTTCAGTTAAATAAAATGCAGTGGCATTACCTTGGGGGTTCATGACAGGAAAGGACAAGTAAATAATAAAAGTTTATGTCTTCAAGTCAGTGTCTTCTATATTTTGAACACAGTTCTGTAAAAACCGAGAACTTTAGGATAATTCCCAACACTTCTTATTCTGCTGTTTAATCCAATACATTTGGGAGTTACTTTTGATCTTGAGGTAAAGTTTACCACAGGCTGAACTGCCCAGCTCCCAAGCAGAGCAGCTGCAGTAACCCGAAAGGCTCCACACAAAGATCACAAAGATACTGATTAGTAAAGGGTGCTTCAGTCTTCCTCCTCCCTCACAGGTAGCACCTCCTTGGCACAAACAGCCTTCTTCTCAGCTGTCTTTTATTGCTCCCAAGGAAAAATGGTGTTTATTGTGAGTCAGGAGGGAAGAGTTGGACCCTTGGTGAACAAAGAGTCTGGGATTATCGCTCCCAAAAGCCCCCTGAGGCCCGTATCAAGAGTTATTAACCACTGGTTCAGCCCATAGCATTATTTTGTAGGCTTAAGTGGGATTTCAGTGGTATATTGGGTCTTGTGTCTGGGTAGGGGTGAATTTTTCCCTCTGTTATTTTATCTTATAAATAGCTGTTGCAGTTTCTCTTTTACATTATTGTTTAGATCTTTTTCAAAGGTATGGTTTCTTAATCCCCCACTGCTTTTTTCCCTTTCTTCTAATAAAGGATAAATAAATTTGCAAATCCACACATGGCTGAAACAAAAGGCAAATAAGCTGTGCACGGCTCGTCCTCGGGGCTGGCTGATGATTTCAGTCATCGTTCAGTTGAAAAGCAGGAGCTATGATTGCTAAGCCTCGTTATTTTCAATGAGGCCTGACAGCTCCAAGGTTAAACAGCAGACAGCTACTTTCATCCCAGTGGTGTTTCTCTTCAAACACGGGCAGCTCTTCGCCAGCCCCCCTGCCCTGGTGAGCCGTGTCGCTGGGTGCTCACAGTGGTGCAGATGGAAGCGCGGTGCAGAACAGGCTCTAAGCAGCGACCCTCGGACTCACGTCCCCCTCAAAGACACCTCCGCCACTGAAGTTATTTTCCCCTGCGTATATAGGCCAAGCAGCAGCTTTTTGTAACTGGGCTACAAATTAAATAAGCTGTGATTTTACCTTTTCTTTCTGCTGTCTCTCAGAAAACAATAGCAGTTGCAGTTGAGACCTTCTGTTTGTCCAAGCTATTTGGCATGTTTCTCCCACCCTTTATGTTTCAGAGGAGAGGGATTTGCTCCTGGAGCGCATTAGGGAAGATGCTACTGAGAGAGAGACCTCCAGTGATGCTTAAAGTGGCAGCGAAAGCTGGAATGATGCTTCCTAACATCCAGGGGTCAAAGGTCCTCACTGCTACTGCAAGCGAGGGCTGATCTCTCGTTGCTTTCTGAAATGTTGCACATGGGCTAAGAACTGATTTAACACCTAAGCTTCTCAGTAGCAGGGTCTGAGGAAAATATGACCTAACAGTAACTACAAGTCATAATATTTAGAATCCAGGAAACATTGATTTAGCCAATGTAGGAAAGCTGTCGGGAGAAAATAAGCTGCAAAATCCCTGACTTGTCGCTTGTGTAGAGTGGCTGAAGTAAGGTACAGTCTGGATGCTGCCTCCCTAGAGATGAGCATATGCACTGGTGTCTTGGAAAAATAGAGGGGGGAAAAAAAAAGTGTCACTGGCATAAGAAAGGAAAATTGAAAAAGGAAAATAAAAGTGATCCATGGAAAACTGGAGAGCAAGGAGCAGTGTTTTACCTGTGCCTGGAAAGCGGAACTGACAGTCATTAAAAGCTGATTCTTTAGTGTCCCTGTGCAGTGACTAGAACCCGCTGAACTTTCCACATCCATTTGCTGCTGTTTGAGAGGTGGCTTTAGGGTGGTGAATTCTTAATCTCATTTCAGGAATTATGTCACCTGGTGAGTACAATAAAAGGTGTAGCTTCACAGTGCTTGGTGGTTCCTGGAAAATGAGAGTGTTTCAATGCATACAGTGCACATTAGTCACTTGTGGCAATAAATCCAAGATGTGGTAGCTGGTTTTCCTGCATTGCACTTATTAATGCATCCATTAGATGAAAGGCAGTTTACAGCTTTGATAAAGCTGTAGTATTTACATTTCCTATCTACATTCCTCATGTTGTAAATTATTTTTTTTCAATCTTTCTTTTCAGATCAGAACGTTGCAGTAATGAATACAGCTGTTTGAATTTGCAGCTTTTCATTGCCGCTGTGGAAGTTGTGCACTAACATGCTGGGCATGGCTCTGAAAACGTTCTGCTGTCTTTACTGTCTAGTTTTATACTTTTTTGGGTTTTTTTTTAGGAGGAGTCACTGGAGAGCTTCATAAAAAACAGATAAAATGAAGAAATAGCTTGACTATGTGTTTACTGGAGTGCTTAAGTTAAACATGTGCAAATGGAAAATCCTATTCAAATTTAGTGCTTTGAGTTTTCCTACATACAAAGGAAAGAACAAATAAGCGAAAGAGATGCTGAACATGCTTATACCAGGTGCATTAAATCTAAGAGAGTCTTAGGTATCTCTTTGTCCTGCTTTATTAGACAGCAAATTATTTTGTGTCGACGTAACAGTCACACAGGCCACCTTCAAAATGCCTTCACGTGCATCTTTGGAAATCCGTCCTATCGTGCATTTTGAAAAGGCTTTTGAGGTGGATTTTAGGCATAAATTTATAATAAAAGTATCTTGTGCATTAAATAGCAAGCAGGATATTTTTTAAGGAAAATCAACAAGTGTTACATTTTACAGGAACCATGGACCACTCAATACCTTAAAAACTGCAGAACATAGTGCTTGCACAGCAAGGTGTATGTGCAGCAAGATTGCTGCTTAGGGGTTTGCATTAATCCCGTATGAGGACTTCAAATGCAGTATATACTAAAAAAAGAAAAGGTGAGTTGATAGATACCACTGTCTGCAAAGGGGCTGGGTTGTAGGTTAAAAGTTTTCTGCAAGTTGTCTGCGTTTTCCCTAAATGTCTGTCTTTTACAGTACTGCTTTGTTTCTTGGCGGTACCACCACCAGGACAGCTTGGTTGAGTGCAAACACTGTCTCTTTCAGCCAGAGCATTCCTGACGTTCGCTTCTTTATTTTCTCCTCTCCCCTGCCCCCTCGCAGGTTGGAAAGACTGGTGGACGTCCTGAGGAAGAAGGTTGGTGCGGGGACCATTAGGACCGTGATCTGATTGAAAGCTCCAGTCTAAGGAAGCATTCACATCTGGTGACCAGGCTGCTTCATTCAGCGCTGTGTAAACACTAAAGCCTTAACTTAGCAAACAGTTGTTAGAAGTGGGACACTCCAGCGACATTCCAAGCTGAGATAAAATCAAATCATAAATGTTTAACTACTTTGCTGCTGAGTTCTGTGATTTGTCAAAATATTTCACTGCAACATATATTTGTTTTTAAGCAGATGCATTGTGGCACTATGCGCTGTGAAAAATGATGTGGATGCTTTTTCTCTCAGTCTGTTTGTTGTCTCAGTGTTGCTAGACTGTAGTCTGCTGCAGGACACAGCCTGATCATAGTCTCGTGCTTGGGGGGCAAAATCCTGCAAAGCAGTTTCCAATTTTAAATCTCTGGTGTTATTTCTAAGCCAATTAACAGTCCAATATTTGTATATTAACTATATTAATTGATAAAGTAGGTTCACATTCAAAAATATCTCTGATTACTATCTTGGATTTTTTTCCCCTCACTCTTAGCAGTTATAGCTAATAGCTACAGCTGTATCTGGAGGAACAGGTTCATATATTGCTATGTGAAAACTTCATATCATTGTACAGTATCTCAAACAGTAGGCATTTTTCTGAATTGCTGTTCATCTGTCCTTTCCTGTGAGATAAAACCTCTCACTTACTCAAGATCTATCTTATAGAATCAAAACTCATATTTTCAGTGTAAAATGTGTTTCTTATCCCTTTTCTGCAAGAGTTTCTTCTAAGTGGAAACTAGTACTTTTGATGCAGGAGCAGCATCTAGGCTGAGTCTGAAGCCACACTACCAACTCCCCAATTTGTTTATTCCTCAGGTGCCCTCAGAGTGAACTGTAAGGCTGTTCAGGCAACAAGAAGGCAACAAGAAGGTGGGAAAACAGAAGGGTAAAGAGAAAAAAATCAGGTACACCTGTGTTCTAGACCTTGCAGACACAGCCAGAGTTAGCCATAGAGCTATATATGTGACCTCCATACGTACACCTCCATGTTTTCTACTTGTTTGTGGCACATGATTGAAGTAGAGAGGTCAGCTCAGTGCTCTTAAGTGCCATGCTCAAGAAAGGCAAGCGTGAACTCTAAGCAGCTCAAATTTAGTACTGACTTTCTGAAACACAATGGGCTTTTAACTACCCCTAGGATAGCCAGTTTAAGCAGAGTGAATGTAGCTGCTAAGGCTTCCACTTGGTCACTCTGCTTTGCCTTTAATGTTGTTATGCTGTCTTCTCAGATTTTGCTTGTACAAATGTAATGAAGGATTGTTCTAGCAAAAGAATGAAGAAAATGAAACTTTAATTTGGGCTAGTTGGAGACATTCTGATCCTTTTCTCTCCTTTCAACCACTTCCACATTAAACTTTCGTCTTCTGCATATCTAAGTTTCAGGCCACCGAGTCTTGCCCCTTGCATGGAAATTTGTAGCATTCCTCAGTCCGAATTTGCTAGAATTTTTTTCTAGAAAATTCAGAAGTGCACAAGACAGACAAGAAGTCAATCCCACACATTTAGCAGGAAGAAAGTTTAATGCTTCCAGATCTGAATACTGTCAACCCCCAGCTTCCAACTTCTTAGTCTTCTGGTGTATGCTGCTGTCCAAGGCTTGAAAGATTCTACTGCTTTTTTTTTCCTTACTCCTTAGTAAATAGAGCACAGATGAGATCATCTGAGCTGTTGGTGCCACTGAACCAATTTTGATTTAAGGAAATGGTCAAGGAAGAAAGAAGATATAAGTGCTACCATACTATGTTTCACCAAGGACCCAACTAGCCAAAAAAAGTACTTTGGACAATGACCAATAGTGAAGACTAGGTTATAAGGTTACAAAATCAGAGCAGATGCTGGTGACCCTTCACCAGAAGAGTCTTCAGGCATCTTGCAATTTATCCTGTAAAGACTTTCTTAGTCAGAGGTGCATTTAGTACTGTGTAAGAGCTTTTTTTTTTTTTTTTTTTTAATGTGTCTGTGTGTGTGTGTGAGCAATTTTTAATTCAGTTAAGATCTCAGGATCTACACTGTCCTATGTGACAAGCAGTCCTGTAGGACTTGTAGGACTAAGGAAAGTATTTCCTTTTCTTTATTTTGAAACAGATAGACCAGTTTGATACCACCAAATTTTCATGTTAAAACAGACAATGAAGAAACATTCTCTGTTCATACTTTTTCAGTGCCCCTAGTGGTTTTCTGAATTTCACATTGGTCCCCTGTCATCTCACTTACAGATAGAAGCTTTAGTCTCCTGTAAACAGGCTGTGCCATGTTTTTAATTGGCCTTCTTCCACTAATCTCTGTCTTTTCTGGTTTTGTGATGTTTTTGCCCAGGTCTGGCCATGGAATTCAAGGTGTAGACAAACATTAGTTTATCAACTAGAATGGTGATGTTTTATGTTTCTGTCCTCCCATTTATGATCATTTCTAGTATTGGTTTTGTTTTATGACATCTAGTGTCTGTTGTGTTTTTCTCCATAGTAATTCTAAGTCTCATTTGTCAACTGTAATACTCAGAGTTGATTGTAGAGCATACGAAACCAGGACTGTTTTCTGAATACATAACTTTGCATTTATCAGCAATGAATTTTACCTGCTGTTCTATTATGCATTTACTGAATATCGTGAGTTTCTGTTGTATCTCTTCTCAAAGCTCATCTTTCTTATCCACAGTAACTTCATATTATCAGCAAACATAACCATTCCAAATTATCTCCCTTTTCAAGGTGATTTTGAACTATGTTGAACAGCTTGCTCTGGCAAGGATCCCTGTAGGACAATAAGGTGACTTTGCTGTGTTGTGAAAATGATGCATTTGTTCATCCTCATAATTTAAATCTAACTTTTAACCACTTACTTACCCAGGAAGAAGGAACTCTTACTCCTTGACAGCTTTAATGAGGAAGCTTGTTTGCTGCTTTGGAAATGATGAAAGTTACTGAATCAGGATGTGTTTTCCATGCATGAATGGGCTAAGTTCCTCCTTCACTTGGGTATATCTAGAATTCCGCTTCCTCCTCTGATTATTTTCTACTCTGAGCAACTAATATTGTGGTGCAGGTTTCATACAGCATGATTGCTTGACCTCTTTCCTCTCATGTTAGCTGGCTCTATCTAGGAAGGTAGGTTCAGCCAGTCAAAAGCAGTCTAGCAGTCTTAACATCGGATACATCTGGGGGTGGATAATACAGAATTCTACAAAATTCAGTGATAATTTTACTTCTTAATTTTCCCATGTCACGATATATCTTATTTCCTGACTCTGTGTTGTGTCTTGTACCAAGTAGGCTGAAATTCATTAAGTATTTTAGTTACGTTTTTATCACCCTTAAGCTAAATGACTTTGAATCATAGTTAAATTAGGTATTGATTTTTAAAATTCAGCTAGATATGTTTGTCTTCCTTGAGAAACACCTTGGGAAATTCACTGCGCTGAGAGGCAAAGATTTGGGAACCCTTGGGTTCTAATTCTTCCTTGCTAATAACTCGGTGTGCAGTCTTTGATAAATCTCTTAGTAACAGGTATAAAAGGTGTGTGCCCACTGAAAGTGCATCTTGAGTTAGTTTTCAAGATGTGGATAATATCATCTGTATGTGATATGAAAATGGTTAATATCATTCATAACATCATATGTGGCTTTCATTGCATAATTTATTCATGGTAAACTGATTGAGCTCAGTCCAGTTATTTAAAGGTGAAAAATAAAATCAGACAAATACAATTTTCATTTCTGTCCTAATTTATGACAGAAGGGTGAGATTGCATCAGATTATATGACAAGAGGAGCAATTCATTTGCCTCCCCATGGAACAGCAGTTCATGACAAAAGGTGGCTCACCATAGGCAATGATTATGATGGCTGTAATTACAGGACAAATTAGTATCTCTGTAGTTTTGAAGAACACTGAGATACTCAGAAGTCTTCTCTCCTCCTGAGATTTTGTGAATTTCTCTGGATGCTTCTGCAGCAAGTTATGCTTTGGGAGCCATTTCTGGTATATGGCATGGTAAAATATGTAAATAGCATCACGTTGTCTCAGGATAAGAGCGTTATTAATGCTTTTCGGCACTGTAATTATATTCATAGTAAGCCTTCCCTAAGCCCTCACTAATTAACAATATTGTGACAAATCAACTTTAACAGAAAAGAACTGTGGACCTTTAGTCATTTAGTACTGTTTTTCATTCAGCCCACAGCCCAAAACTGATACCATGGTTTTCTTTACTAGTGTCAGGAAAACTGCTGATATTTGAAAAGTTCAGATCCTACTCATTCTTGCTAATGGAATCCTGTAGATGGAATCAGTTTGATTCCTCTTTAAATATATTCACAAAAAAGTAAGAGTCACTAGTTAATCATTAATGTAGGGGAATATTAAAACTGCTTTTACAAATAAGCCATCATATTGAAGTAGGTTGGTAATGTCAATATGTTTTCACAGGAACATTTATTTATGTATTTATTCCAAATCACCGGACATTTCACAAGATACTCATTCACCTTAATTTTCAAATTAAGATGTCTTTAGAAATATTCTTATAAGGTGATCAAGAGTGTAATATCCTTAATCTGTATACACAAATGAACTTGCTGTCTAAATGTCAAAGTTTCTCTATGCTCTGCCTTTATTTTCCTCTTTTAGGATAATTCCAGTTAAAACCTGCTTTTCTTTTTTTTTTTTTTTTTGATCTATACCCCGTAAGATTTTTCTCATGTACAAGAGCAAACTGTGAGGCACATTAAATTGCTGTCTGACGGTTTCTGTGATACTATTCTTGCTCTGATTGCAGCGTTACATGTACTCACTCTTATCATTCTACCATTTCATATGAGGTCTGAAAAACTGGACTTTCTCTATTTGTTCTTCTCATGCATTGGTAAATAAAACGTATTCACAAGTCCAAAAAACCACAGTGTTCTTCTCATATTAGGTTGATTATAAGTCAGCTGTTGAGCTTCAGTGGTCTAAACATTTCATTCTTCAATTTCGTTGGGAGCACACGTGTTCTGGGAAGCTTTTAAACAAATACTTGAAATGGTTGAAAGATTTACATTGCCAGTGCCTAGCTAAATATGTAGTCTTTAGAAAAGACATGGTTTATTTTGGCATGGTTTAAAAAACTCAAATATTTTAAACATTTGTTAAGTTGGAGCTTGCACATTTGAACTAAAAGTTTGCATTCCAAAATTGCATCTCAGGTTACCTGTCTCCCTTTTGTATTTTATAATCCCCATAATAAAGTAGTCTTTGCAAAAGGAGTGAATTTTTAGATAGTGGTAAAATATTGCCATTAACTTAATAATTAGGTTAGCCTGGTAACTCTATTCAACTGAAACATAAGAAACTCAAGCCCAGAAGTGTCTGCAGAATTTATGGTTCATGCTGGTAGCCAAGACTTGGTTGTAAAATTAATCAACTACAGGAAAATTGTCCAAACCTTACAGTGCTTTACACTTAGTCACTGTGTATACTGTGATGGGTAAGCACCAACCCTGGTGTTGGATATAGGACCAGACAATAAAAGAAGCAGTCTGAAGATGTGCTAAACTCGTGAAACAGAATAGCTCAGGAGAAGCTAACTTTCTTCTGAAGTTTCTGTTTTTCTTTTGTGTCTTTCCTTCCCCTGGCAGAACTTCCCTTGGCAGAACTTCCCTTGGCAGAAGAAGGAGGGATGGGAGGGAAGGGAGGAGGATATTTAGTCTATTTTTAAATTAAATGTATCTATTATATAGATATATATCTACGTGGACACAGCCCTGTGCCACATGCTCTAGGTGACCCTGCGTGTGCAGGGGGATTGGACTAGATGATCTCTAGAGGTCCCTTCCAACCTTAGGGATTCTACGATTCTATGGATTCTGATATATTTCACCTTTGATTTTCTATTAAGTTTCAACCTGAGGCTTGTACTGAAACTTAAAAGGTGACAATGTGTAAATTGAAACCACCATATTTTGTACAAACCTTGCCAGAAACCCCTTTCAGTGCCTGTGTTTTGGTCAGGGGCCAGCTGCAAAGGGTCATACTCATTTCTGAGAAGTTGTCTTCAGAGGGAGTTTGGCACGTTTCCTCCATGGTTGCATTGGGCCAAAGGTCCAAACAGTGTCTCATTTACGGGAGCTCATGGCTTGCGAAAGCAACAGAAGCAAATCCATTGTCATGTTGTAAAGTATCCATACACCTGGCAGAACTGGTCACAACGACTTCCTAGGCAGACTAAAGCAATGTCAGGATATAACTACGCAAAAGGCAAAGACCCACAGCATCAGCCATGTGAATTCACAATGATTCATGCTCACACGTGAATGTACACACTGTATTTCACATAAAATTGAAAAATATGTGGAGAATTACATGTAAAATTGAAAAAGAATTCCGATTGAAACAGAAACTGGCATATTTGTTCGTAAAAGAAATATTAACAGAACTAATTCCTGAGCTAAACTTGAAAAAAAAAAAAAAGAGAAAAAGATGTAAAAATAAAAACTATTCTGGTACTATTCTAATTTGTGATCTGAAGCCTCAGGACTTTGTTCATTGGTATTTGACATTCACTGATGTCATGCCAATATTTCACAAGTTCTTTGCAATCAAATAGATAAACTGTTTTCAAGAATCAGTCCTTGAGAAATGAGGTTATTGCTATCTAAGTTGGTACCTGAACAAGATTTCAGTAAGTAGAAATCACCTTTTCAAAAAGTTAACTTTTTTTTCACTTGGAGGAATGTTATTCTGAGAACATCCTCAGCTAACCAGCTCACGTGCAGCTCTGTAAAATTATACTAGACTGGAAATGGAATAACAAACAGTAGGAAGTCTCCATCAACACATGCTCATGATACTAAGATCCCCATATTTTGTGATCTATAAAATTATCAACTTTGTTTCTTTCATTTCATAAAGGAAAATATTTCGTTCTCACCCCTGGTATTCTACTGATGCATAACAGCAATGTTAGAGATCATAGTTAATAAACATGAGCGGTGGGGTTAAGCAAGAGAAGGTGACACAAGAATAGATGCAGATTTGGAATGTGAACAGCCATGGAATTTGCTACATCAATTTGTTTTAAGATGGAAATGCAGAAAATGGAATGCTTCGAGCTGTGACTGCAGTATGTCAGACCAGTTCTGCCACTGGAAGTTCTTCTCACTGGTGTGGACCCTAGGCTCACAGACAGTCAAAACAAGTAGAGCTGATAAACAAAACACTGTATTATACATTTTGGGCTGAGAGTTATGAGCTTTCGATGGGTGATCCAGTCAGCAAATTGAGAAAAATGCTGGAAAATCATAGCTCACCTCTTCCTTTTGGACAAGAAAGATATAAATCAGTACATCAAAACTGCTCAATTGCTTCAAAAGCAGTATAATAAAGATACAGAGCAGAACAGCGAAAAGGAATTGTGTAAAGACCAAAGCACATGAGTGTGGAAGCTTTGTCTGCTTCAGATACAGAAAAGGAAGAAAAGCAGTTATGAACAACAAATATTTTGCTTTGCAGGCACAGAAGACTTGAAAACTACTTGGAAGTTGAGTAAAATACAGTTCTGATCTTTGAATGCAGATGTCCCGCTGAGGTTAAAGTTGATGCGTGAGTGCAGTTTCCTAACGGAAAGTTGTAAGCCAGGTTGAAATTTGCTTTTGGTTTTTTTTACTAAAATTTCTTTGTTAGGGCAAGCTAACTGTTTCCAAATTTCAAATAAAAACACTATTAATACATATTTATCTGGTTTGGTCACTTTATAATCAATATGTACAGTTGGCAGCGTCCTCTCTACTTGTCATAAATGTAGCAGCAGAAATAGCTCTTCTGTGACTAAGACTTTTCAGTAAAACATATTAAAATGTCAAAAACAGTGAATATTGAATTATGATTAGTAATATCTAATCTTTTCCAAATTTTTCAGTAATAAATCTCACCATACACTTAAAAGGAAAGCAAATAATAATTACATTTATCCCCAGACTGGCAAAAAATTATCCCTACATGTGCACTTCATTTTGTGTTGCCCATTCACAGTGGGCCTGATTACAACTGGCTATAGTGGGTGAAGGATTTTGTAGGCAGTTCTTAGCACCTTTACTGTGCTTAATAATGCCCACGTGTGAAGGTCCTGCTCTGACTGAGGTGTGCTGGTGAAATACTTCCTTTAGCCAATCACTCCTTGTTATCACAGTGACATTTCTAGCAGTTGCCACCCTCTAGATTACAAAGTTTCTTCCGTCTAGTTGATCAGAGACAGGCTGCAGGTCTTGGCTAACGAAAGTGATTTTATCTTAGCTGGGTTAGTCCAAGTCTGTGATTTACCACTGCAGGAGTAAAAGCAAGGACCATGTATACCTCAAAATTGTCATGTCGTGTTCATATTTTAATGGCTTTATTTATTCAGCAGTTGCTTTAAGTCAGGGTCCGAAAACAGTTTAACAAACGCATGTGCTAGAACAAATTTTGTATATAGAAAATGAATTTTCCAGCCTCTAAGCAAAACAATAGTCTTGTTGAAAGCTGAAGTACTACAGACCTCAGCTCCTGGGCTGGGGAAGTGCCTCTCAAGATGGTGAGAGATTTCCAGACAGCAAAGTTGAATTTTTGTCATCCTAATTATTTTTCTCCAATCCCTGCAGAAGCAAAGTTCAACTTTGCTCAGCTGATGGGAGCACATCTCCTAATTTCATACCATCCTTGTGGTGTCCTGAGCACGTCAAGCCTGTGCTGGCATGTGAACCAAAGCACAGAAAATGCAGCTAACTGGAAGGGTGGGTGATTGTACAAATTCACTCAATCAAGTAACAATTTGACAAAGAGTTGTGCTGCAGGTGTGCAGGAGTATCTGTGGAGAGGGAAAAGGGTTCTTATCTGCACAAACACAGCATCAAACGTTTGAATAGAGAATGGCCACCATAACACAGATTAGAAGGAAGGCCAGAAAGCTTCAGTTTTGCTCTTCTTTGATCGCATATTGGGGAAGCTCAGCTCAATTGCTTTTCCAGCAGCTAAATGCCCTCCTTCCTCCACATTTTGCTTGTCTGTCCATGATAACTTTATTTCCCGAGAGCTCTTGCAGCCACTAGAGCAAAACTCTTATAAATCTGAACTGCCTCTTCCTGAAAAAAAAAAAGCTTTCATCAGCATGTTTGTCAAATCCCACTGGACCCTTCTCAACATTCTTATATAGCAAATCCACAACTGCCTGTTGTAACCATCTACCCTGGTTTTCAGTAATGGCATTATCCTTTAAATTTTCCAGTCATTGACAACTGATCAGCAAATGACTAATACTGCGTGTTACAAATGTCTCATACAGAACTTCACCCTTGCACAGCCTCATTTCCTGTGCAGACAACCCGATTTTATCCAGTGACCTGCTACCTACTACCTCATTACAAGCCTTTTATTTTTTTTCCCCTAGTGCTATTGACTTCTTATCTTCCTAGAGCTCTTCGTAAGCCATCTGCTGTAGTTGTCTAACCAGGTTCTGTAACTACTGCTGTACATTAGTAGCAAAGAGAGCCACGGTCTGGCAAGATGAGCCCCGTGTTCCTCTCTTGACACAGAAAGTGTGGGACACCACCACTTACCACAGACGTGTCCTTTTCCCTCCTTCCACCCCTCCACTAGCCATACCTCTAAATTATATCTTTCTTATCTACCTACTTTCCTACCTATGTGATCCATACACAACACATGTATTAACAAGTCATCATCACATTATGGTGATTAGAATATGTGCATGCAGTATAGTCACTCCAAAGAGAAAGTTTTGTTTGCCTTTGAAAGCTGTTGGTTACTTTAGAAGAGGAAAACCCTACCTGATAAAATGTTTACAAAAAAAAAAAAAAATGGCAAGCTCTTTCTCCTCTCTTTACTTTTGCTTTTCTAATAAAATCACCTTAAAAATTATATAAAAGTGACTTAAAGATGCATTTACTCAAATCCTTCCCCTTTCTGTTAACTTAAAGCTATAAACAGATCACCTATTAATATTTTCTTGGATAAACTGAAGAGAGCGAGCTTCTGATATCACCTGCTAGATATTATTCAGACATTCATGGATACTATATTTTTGGAATCATGAATGCTTGAGCAGGATACAATACTCTTTCTCCTGTGCTCAAACATGTTGCATATGCAGCTGATCATTCCCAACTCTTACTACATTCTTTCCTGAGTCCAAGCACTGTTTTAGTTCTCCAAGGCTCAGCATAACCCCAGGATTCTCTGATCTGTCAGTTGCCCAGGACGTCTGCTAGGTCCATTTCAGAGCCAGTGCACCCCACGATGCAGACTCCCATTTTTTAAGTGTCCTATATTCTTTGTTCAACTTGAATCATCTCTAACATTAAATGAACCTCCCAGTCTATGTCTGGAGTCAAAATAATTTGTCTGCCTAAGAGGAAAATTGGAAGAAAAGAGAGAAGAAAGCTGTGCAGGATCTAAATGAAGAATAGCATGGAGTGACAGCAAAAGAAGGAGAGGAGAGAGATTACAGGAGAGAAGCCAAGAATATGGCAATGGGGAAAAAAATAGACTAAAGTATGGTAGAAGGAGATAACAGGAAGAAGTTACTTTCTGAATGAGGAAATCAGTGTATGGAAATGAAATGGAAAGGGGCACTCTGACCAAGAAAAAAAAAGATAGACCAGTGATCTCTGATATCACTTTGAATTGAAATAACAAAAGAATAAACTGAAAGAAAGATGGTAAGAAAATACTTGGAAGCTCCTTTTAATGAATTCCGCTTGCATTAATGCTGTTGCCTGTATTCTTATTCCTCGGCCATGGATCTTCCCTGGAAGGAGATAGATCCCTGTTGTGGGACAGGTCTGTGTCATAACTATCCAATAGAGCTGAAGCCAGGTAGGTGTCTAGCAAGGCTGCTACATAAAAGCTAAGTGATTGTGTAGTTAATCTTGTTGGCTTAGTTGTGTTCCATGGTGATTTTAATTACACTGTAATTTGAGCTAAGTCAAAGGATGATTAGGCCGGTAAGAATAGCGGCTGGGTGGAGGTTAATGGAATGTGAATGGAAAGAAGTGATTCTGGGGACAGATCTGATGGGCAGGAATATTGCTGTGCTCACGGGGAGGGGGCGAGGCTGTTCTTGGCACGAGCCTGACAGGAACCGTTCCAAGAGCTGGCGGCAAGGGATGACAGCCCATAGGTAGGAAGAGTGATATCGCACTGACCATGGAAAAAAAAAAGGTTGAGAAACAGGAAAAAAAAGT